>JAUPFP010000222.1:0-67744 GCA_036925085.1 Brachycybe producta
TTTTTTTTTTTTTGAAAAATTTCCAAGAGTAGGCTCTTGGAAGAATTTCATTTTTTGACAATTTTTACTTTTTTGAATTTATGGGTTTTCATGGTCTTCTGAAATTTGTTGGGCCCTCCTGAGTTCATTTCAGTGCTTTTCAGGGCATCTGGAAGACTCATTTCTTTTCATTTTTTGAAAATATTCATGGACCATTCTCTGGACCTCTTGGAATATTTATATAACTTCAAAAATTCATTGCAAGTGAACCAGAATAGCGGGAATGTTAATTTTGTATTTGATGCATTCCTAGAAAAGTCTGGAATGCAGTGGTGTCTTCATTTCCAGTGTGCAATGCACGCTTCAAAAGTTACACCAGTTCAAAGTGGGCGTCATTGAAGTGTCTATGCTTGCTCATTTATCTGTAACTTTGAAAATTCATAGCAAGTGAACCAGAAGAGCGGGAATGTTAATTTTGTATTTGATGCATTCCTAGAAAAGTCTGGAATGCAGTGGTGTCTTCATTTCCAGTGTGGAATGCACGCTTCAAAAGTTACACCAGTTCAAATTGGGCATCATTGAAGTGTCTATGCTTGCTCATGGATTTGTAATTTCGAAAATTCATTGCAAGTGGTTTACGGTTTTCATAGTCATCTGAAGTCTGTTGGGCCCTCCTGAGTACATTTCAGTGCTTTTCAAGGCATCTAGAAGACTTTCAGTTTTGGCCGTTTTTTGAAAAATTTCCAAGAGTAGACTCTTGGAAGAATTTCATTTTTTGACAATTTTTACTTTTTTGAATTTATGGGTTTTCATGGTCTTCTGAAATTTGTTGGGCCCTCCTGAGTTCATTTCAGTGCTTTTCAGGGCATCTGGAAGACTCATTTCTTTTCATTTTTGAAAATATTCGTGGACCATTCTCTGGACCTCTTGGAATATTTATATAACTTCAAAAATTCATTGCAAGTGAACCAGATGAGCGGGAATGTTAATTTTGTATTTGATGCATTCCTAGAAAAGTCTGGAATGCAGTGGTGTCTTCATTTCCAGTGTGCAATGCACGCTTCAAAAGTTACACCAGTTCAAAGTGGGCGTCATTGAAGTGTCTATGCTTGCTCATTTATCTGTAACTTTGAAAATTCATAGCAAGTGAACCAGAAGAGCGGGAATGTTAATTTTGTATTTGATGCATTCCTAGAAAAGTCTGGAATGCAGTGGTGTCTTCATTTCCAGTGTGGAATGCACGCTTCAAAAGTTACACCAGTTCAAATTGGGCATCATTGAAGTGTCTATGCTTGCTCATGGATTTGTAATTTCGAAAATTCATTGCAAGTGGTTTACGGTTTTCATAGTCATCTGAAGTCTGTTGGGCCCTCCTGAGTACATTTCAGTGCTTTTCAAGGCATCTAGAAGACTTTCAGTTTTGGCCGTTTTTTGAAAAATTTCCAAGAGTAGACTCTTGGAAGAATTTCATTTTTTGACAATTTTTACTTTTTTGAATTTATGGGTTTTCATGGTCTTCTGAAATTTGTTGGGCCCTCCTGAGTTCATTTCAGTGCTTTTCAGGGCATCTGGAAGACTCATTTCTTTTCATTTTTTGAAAATATTCGTGGACCATTCTCTGGACCTCTTGGAATATTTATATAACTTCAAAAATTCATTGCAAGTGAACCAGAATAGCGGGAATGTTAATTTTGTATTTGATGCATTCCTAGAAAAGTCTGGAATGCAGTGGTGTCTTCATTTCCAGTGTGCAATGCACGCTTCAAAAGTTACACCAGTTCAAAGTGGGCGTCATTGAAGTGTCTATGCTTGCTCATTTATCTGTAACTTTGAAAATTCATAGCAAGTGAACCAGAAGAGCGGGAATGTTAATTTTGTATTTGATGCATTCCTAGAAAAGTCTGGAATGCAGTGGTGTCTTCATTTCCAGTGTGGAATGCACGCTTCAAAAGTTACACCAGTTCAAATTGGGCATCATTGAAGTGTCTATGCTTGCTCATGGATTTGTAATTTCGAAAATTCATTGCAAGTGGTTTACGGTTTTCATAGTCATCTGAAGTCTGTTGGGCCCTCCTGAGTACATTTCAGTGCTTTTCAAGGCATCTAGAAGACTTTCAGTTTTGGCCGTTTTTTGAAAAATTTCCAAGAGTAGGCTCTTGGAAGAATTTCATTTTTTGACAATTTTTACTTTTTTGAATTTATGGGTTTTCATGGTCTTCTGAAATTTGTTGGGCCCTCCTGAGTTCATTTCAGTGCTTTTCAGGGCATCTGGAAGACTCATTTCTTTTCATTTTTTGAAAATATTCATGGACCATTCTCTGGACCTCTTGGAATATTTATATAACTTCAAAAATTCATTGCAAGTGAACCAGAATAGCGGGAATGTTAATTTTGTATTTGATGCATTCCTAGAAAAGTCTGGAATGCAGTGGTGTCTTCATTTCCAGTGTGCAATGCACGCTTCAAAAGTTACACCAGTTCAAAGTGGGCGTCATTGAAGTGTCTATGCTTGCTCATTTATCTGTAACTTTGAAAATTCATAGCAAGTGAACCAGAAGAGCGGGAATGTTAATTTTGTATTTGATGCATTCCTAGAAAAGTCTGGAATGCAGTGGTGTCTTCATTTCCAGTGTGGAATGCACGCTTCAAAAGTTACACCAGTTCAAATTGGGCATCATTGAAGTGTCTATGCTTGCTCATGGATTTGTAATTTCGAAAATTCATTGCAAGTGGTTTACGGTTTTCATAGTCATCTGAAGTCTGTTGGGCCCTCCTGAGTACATTTCAGTGCTTTTCAAGGCATCTAGAAGACTTTCAGTTTTGGCCGTTTTTTGAAAAATTTCCAAGAGTAGACTCTTGGAAGAATTTCATTTTTTGACAATTTTTACTTTTTTGAATTTATGGGTTTTCATGGTCTTCTGAAATTTGTTGGGCCCTCCTGAGTTCATTTCAGTGCTTTTCAGGGCATCTGGAAGACTCATTTCTTTTCATTTTTTGAAAATATTCGTGGACCATTCTCTGGACCTCTTGGAATATTTATATAACTTCAAAAATTCATTGCAAGTGAACCAGATGAGCGGGAATGTTAATTTTGTATTTGATGCATTCCTAGAAAAGTCTGGAATGCAGTGGTGTCTTCATTTCCAGTGTGCAATGCACGCTTCAAAAGTTACACCAGTTCAAAGTGGGCGTCATTGAAGTGTCTATGCTTGCTCATTTATCTGTAACTTTGAAAATTCATAGCAAGTGAACCAGAAGAGCGGGAATGTTAATTTTGTATTTGATGCATTCCTAGAAAAGTCTGGAATGCAGTGGTGTCTTCATTTCCAGTGTGGAATGCACGCTTCAAAAGTTACACCAGTTCAAATTGGGCATCATTGAAGTGTCTATGCTTGCTCATGGATTTGTAATTTCGAAAATTCATTGCAAGTGGTTTACGGTTTTCATAGTCATCTGAAGTCTGTTGGGCCCTCCTGAGTACATTTCAGTGCTTTTCAAGGCATCTAGAAGACTTTCAGTTTTGGCCGTTTTTTGAAAAATTTCCAAGAGTAGACTCTTGGAAGAATTTCATTTTTTGACAATTTTTACTTTTTTGAATTTATGGGTTTTCATGGTCTTCTGAAATTTGTTGGGCCCTCCTGAGTTCATTTCAGTGCTTTTCAGGGCATCTGGAAGACTCATTTCTTTTCATTTTTTGAAAATATTCGTGGACCATTCTCTGGACCTCTTGGAATATTTATATAACTTCAAAAATTCATTGCAAGTGAACCAGAATAGCGGGAATGTTAATTTTGTATTTGATGCATTCCTAGAAAAGTCTGGAATGCAGTGGTGTCTTCATTTCCAGTGTGCAATGCACGCTTCAAAAGTTACACCAGTTCAAAGTGGGCGTCATTGAAGTGTCTATGCTTGCTCATTTATCTGTAACTTTGAAAATTCATAGCAAGTGAACCAGAAGAGCGGGAATGTTAATTTTGTATTTGATGCATTCCTAGAAAAGTCTGGAATGCAGTGGTGTCTTCATTTCCAGTGTGGAATGCACGCTTCAAAAGTTACACCAGTTCAAATTGGGCATCATTGAAGTGTCTATGCTTGCTCATGGATTTGTAATTTCGAAAATTCATTGCAAGTGGTTTACGGTTTTCATAGTCATCTGAAGTCTGTTGGGCCCTCCTGAGTACATTTCAGTGCTTTTCAAGGCATCTAGAAGACTTTCAGTTTTGGCCGTTTTTTGAAAAATTTCCAAGAGTAGGCTCTTGGAAGAATTTCATTTTTTGACAATTTTTACTTTTTTGAATTTATGGGTTTTCATGGTCTTCTGAAATTTGTTGGGCCCTCCTGAGTTCATTTCAGTGCTTTTCAGGGCATCTGGAAGACTCATTTCTTTTCATTTTTTGAAAATATTCATGGACCATTCTCTGGACCTCTTGGAATATTTATATAACTTCAAAAATTCATTGCAAGTGAACCAGAATAGCGGGAATGTTAATTTTGTATTTGATGCATTCCTAGAAAAGTCTGGAATGCAGTGGTGTCTTCATTTCCAGTGTGCAATGCACGCTTCAAAAGTTACACCAGTTCAAAGTGGGCGTCATTGAAGTGTCTATGCTTGCTCATTTATCTGTAACTTTGAAAATTCATAGCAAGTGAACCAGAAGAGCGGGAATGTTAATTTTGTATTTGATGCATTCCTAGAAAAGTCTGGAATGCAGTGGTGTCTTCATTTCCAGTGTGGAATGCACGCTTCAAAAGTTACACCAGTTCAAATTGGGCATCATTGAAGTGTCTATGCTTGCTCATGGATTTGTAATTTCGAAAATTCATTGCAAGTGGTTTACGGTTTTCATAGTCATCTGAAGTCTGTTGGGCCCTCCTGAGTACATTTCAGTGCTTTTCAAGGCATCTAGAAGACTTTCAGTTTTGGCCGTTTTTTGAAAAATTTCCAAGAGTAGACTCTTGGAAGAATTTCATTTTTTGACAATTTTTACTTTTTTGAATTTATGGGTTTTCATGGTCTTCTGAAATTTGTTGGGCCCTCCTGAGTTCATTTCAGTGCTTTTCAGGGCATCTGGAAGACTCATTTCTTTTCATTTTTTGAAAATATTCGTGGACCATTCTCTGGACCTCTTGGAATATTTATATAACTTCAAAAATTCATTGCAAGTGAACCAGATGAGCGGGAATGTTAATTTTGTATTTGATGCATTCCTAGAAAAGTCTGGAATGCAGTGGTGTCTTCATTTCCAGTGTGCAATGCACGCTTCAAAAGTTACACCAGTTCAAAGTGGGCGTCATTGAAGTGTCTATGCTTGCTCATTTATCTGTAACTTTGAAAATTCATAGCAAGTGAACCAGAAGAGCGGGAATGTTAATTTTGTATTTGATGCATTCCTAGAAAAGTCTGGAATGCAGTGGTGTCTTCATTTCCAGTGTGGAATGCACGCTTCAAAAGTTACACCAGTTCAAATTGGGCATCATTGAAGTGTCTATGCTTGCTCATGGATTTGTAATTTCGAAAATTCATTGCAAGTGGTTTACGGTTTTCATAGTCATCTGAAGTCTGTTGGGCCCTCCTGAGTACATTTCAGTGCTTTTCAAGGCATCTAGAAGACTTTCAGTTTTGGCCGTTTTTTGAAAAATTTCCAAGAGTAGACTCTTGGAAGAATTTCATTTTTTGACAATTTTTACTTTTTTGAATTTATGGGTTTTCATGGTCTTCTGAAATTTGTTGGGCCCTCCTGAGTTCATTTCAGTGCTTTTCAGGGCATCTGGAAGACTCATTTCTTTTCATTTTTTGAAAATATTCGTGGACCATTCTCTGGACCTCTTGGAATATTTATATAACTTCAAAAATTCATTGCAAGTGAACCAGAATAGCGGGAATGTTAATTTTGTATTTGATGCATTCCTAGAAAAGTCTGGAATGCAGTGGTGTCTTCATTTCCAGTGTGCAATGCACGCTTCAAAAGTTACACCAGTTCAAAGTGGGCGTCATTGAAGTGTCTATGCTTGCTCATTTATCTGTAACTTTGAAAATTCATAGCAAGTGAACCAGAAGAGCGGGAATGTTAATTTTGTATTTGATGCATTCCTAGAAAAGTCTGGAATGCAGTGGTGTCTTCATTTCCAGTGTGGAATGCACGCTTCAAAAGTTACACCAGTTCAAATTGGGCATCATTGAAGTGTCTATGCTTGCTCATGGATTTGTAATTTCGAAAATTCATTGCAAGTGGTTTACGGTTTTCATAGTCATCTGAAGTCTGTTGGGCCCTCCTGAGTACATTTCAGTGCTTTTCAAGGCATCTAGAAGACTTTCAGTTTTGGCCGTTTTTTGAAAAATTTCCAAGAGTAGGCTCTTGGAAGAATTTCATTTTTTGACAATTTTTACTTTTTTGAATTTATGGGTTTTCATGGTCTTCTGAAATTTGTTGGGCCCTCCTGAGTTCATTTCAGTGCTTTTCAGGGCATCTGGAAGACTCATTTCTTTTCATTTTTTGAAAATATTCATGGACCATTCTCTGGACCTCTTGGAATATTTATATAACTTCAAAAATTCATTGCAAGTGAACCAGAATAGCGGGAATGTTAATTTTGTATTTGATGCATTCCTAGAAAAGTCTGGAATGCAGTGGTGTCTTCATTTCCAGTGTGCAATGCACGCTTCAAAAGTTACACCAGTTCAAAGTGGGCGTCATTGAAGTGTCTATGCTTGCTCATTTATCTGTAACTTTGAAAATTCATAGCAAGTGAACCAGAAGAGCGGGAATGTTAATTTTGTATTTGATGCATTCCTAGAAAAGTCTGGAATGCAGTGGTGTCTTCATTTCCAGTGTGGAATGCACGCTTCAAAAGTTACACCAGTTCAAATTGGGCATCATTGAAGTGTCTATGCTTGCTCATGGATTTGTAATTTCGAAAATTCATTGCAAGTGGTTTACGGTTTTCATAGTCATCTGAAGTCTGTTGGGCCCTCCTGAGTACATTTCAGTGCTTTTCAAGGCATCTAGAAGACTTTCAGTTTTGGCCGTTTTTTGAAAAATTTCCAAGAGTAGACTCTTGGAAGAATTTCATTTTTTGACAATTTTTACTTTTTTGAATTTATGGGTTTTCATGGTCTTCTGAAATTTGTTGGGCCCTCCTGAGTTCATTTCAGTGCTTTTCAGGGCATCTGGAAGACTCATTTCTTTTCATTTTTTGAAAATATTCGTGGACCATTCTCTGGACCTCTTGGAATATTTATATAACTTCAAAAATTCATTGCAAGTGAACCAGATGAGCGGGAATGTTAATTTTGTATTTGATGCATTCCTAGAAAAGTCTGGAATGCAGTGGTGTCTTCATTTCCAGTGTGCAATGCACGCTTCAAAAGTTACACCAGTTCAAAGTGGGCGTCATTGAAGTGTCTATGCTTGCTCATTTATCTGTAACTTTGAAAATTCATAGCAAGTGAAGCAGAAGAGCGGGAATGGAAATTTTGGATTTGATGCATTCCCAGTAAAGTCTGGAATGCAGTGGTGTCTTCATTTCCAGTGTGCAATGCACGCTTCAAAAGTTACACCAGTTCAAAGTGGGCGTCATTGAAGTGTCTATGCTTGCTCATTTATCTGTAACTTTGAAAATTCATAGCAAGTGAAGCAGAAGAGCGGGAATGGAAATTTTGGATTTGATGCATTCCCAGTAAAGTCTGGAATGCAGTGGTGTCATCATTTCCAGTGTGCAATGCACGCTTCAAAAGTTACACCAGTTCAAAGTGGGCGTCATTGAAGTGTCTATGCTTGCTCATTTATCTGTAACTTTGAAAATTCATAGCAAGTGAACCAGAAGAGCGGGAATGTTAATTTTGTATTTGATGCATTCCTAGAAAAGTCTGGAATGCAGTGGTGTCTTCATTTCCAGTGTGCAATGCACGCTTCAAAAGTTACACCAGTTCAAAGTGGGCGTCATTGAAGTGTCTATGCTTGCTCATTTATCTGTAACTTTGAAAATTCATAGCAAGTGAACCAGAAGAGCGGGAATGTTAATTTTGTATTTGATGCATTCCTAGAAAAGTCTGGAATGCAGTGGTGTCTTCATTTCCAGTGTGGAATGCACGCTTCAAAAGTTACACCAGTTCAAATTGGGCATCATTGAAGTGTCTATGCTTGCTCATGGATTTGTAATTTCGAAAATTCATTGCAAGTGGTTTACGGTTTTCATAGTCATCTGAAGTCTGTTGGGCCCTCCTGAGTACATTTCAGTGCTTTTCAAGGCATCTAGAAGACTTTCAGTTTTGGCCGTTTTTTGAAAAATTTCCAAGAGTAGACTCTTGGAAGAATTTCATTTTTTGACAATTTTTACTTTTTTGAATTTATGGGTTTTCATGGTCTTCTGAAATTTGTTGGGCCCTCCTGAGTTCATTTCAGTGCTTTTCAGGGCATCTGGAAGACTCATTTCTTTTCATTTTTTGAAAATATTCGTGGACCATTCTCTGGACCTCTTGGAATATTTATATAACTTCAAAAATTCATTGCAAGTGAACCAGATGAGCGGGAATGTTAATTTTGTATTTGATGCATTCCTAGAAAAGTCTGGAATGCAGTGGTGTCTTCATTTCCAGTGTGCAATGCACGCTTCAAAAGTTACACCAGTTCAAAGTGGGCGTCATTGAAGTGTCTATGCTTGCTCATTTATCTGTAACTTTGAAAATTCATAGCAAGTGAAGCAGAAGAGCGGGAATGGAAATTTTGGATTTGATGCATTCCCAGTAAAGTCTGGAATGCAGTGGTGTCTTCATTTCCAGTGTGCAATGCACGCTTCAAAAGTTACACCAGTTCAAAGTGGGCGTCATTGAAGTGTCTATGCTTGCTCATTTATCTGTAACTTTGAAAATTCATAGCAAGTGAACCAGAAGAGCGGGAATGTTAATTTTGTATTTGATGCATTCCTAGAAAAGTCTGGAATGCAGTGGTGTCTTCATTTCCAGTGTGCAATGCACGCTTCAAAAGTTACACCAGTTCAAAGTGGGCGTCATTGAAGTGTCTATGCTTGCTCATTTATCTGTAACTTTGAAAATTCATAGCAAGTGAACCAGAAGAGCGGGAATGTTAATTTTGCATTTGATGCATTCCTAGAAAAGTATGGAATGCAGTGGTGTCTTCATTTCCAGTGTGCAATGCACGCTTCAAAAGTTACACCAGTTCAAAGTGGGCGTCATTGAAGTGTCTATGCTTGCTCATTTATCTGTAACTTTGAAAATTCATAGCAAGTGAAGCAGAAGAGCGGGAATGGAAATTTTGGATTTGATGCATTCCCAGTAAAGTCTGGAATGCAGTGGTGTCTTCATTTCCAGTGTGCAATGCACGCTTCAAAAGTTACACCAGTTCAAAGTGGGCGTCATTGAAGTGTCTATGCTTGCTCATTTATCTGTAACTTTGAAAATTCATAGCAAGTGAACCAGAAGAGCGGGAATGTTAATTTTGTATTTGATGCATTCCTAGAAAAGTCTGGAATGCAGTGGTGTCTTCATTTCCAGTGTGCAATGCACGCTTCAAAAGTTACACCAGTTCAAAGTGGGCGTCATTGAAGTGTCTATGCTTGCTCATTTATCTGTAACTTTGAAAATTCATAGCAAGTGAACCAGAAGAGCGGGAATGTTAATTTTGTATTTGATGCATTCCTAGAAAAGTCTGGAATGCAGTGGTGTCTTCATTTCCAGTGTGCAATGCACGCTTCAAAAGTTACACCAGTTCAAAGTG
Source organism: Brachycybe producta (assembly GCA_036925085.1). Classification (NCBI taxonomy): domain Eukaryota; kingdom Metazoa; phylum Arthropoda; class Diplopoda; order Playtdesmida; family Andrognathidae; genus Brachycybe; species Brachycybe producta. The sequence continues at coordinate 9,714 of JAUPFP010000222.1, forward strand.
GGCGTCATTGAAGTGTCTATGCTTGCTCATTTATCTGTAACTTTGAAAATTCATAGCAAGTGAACCAGAAGAGCGGGAATGTTAATTTTGTATTTGATGCATTCCTAGAAAAGTCTGGAATGCAGTGGTGTCTTCATTTCCAGTGTGGAATGCACGCTTCAAAAGTTACACCAGTTCAAATTGGGCATCATTGAAGTGTCTATGCTTGCTCATGGATTTGTAATTTCGAAAATTCATTGCAAGTGGTTTACGGTTTTCATAGTCATCTGAAGTCTGTTGGGCCCTCCTGAGTACATTTCAGTGCTTTTCAAGGCATCTAGAAGACTTTCAGTTTTGGCCGTTTTTTGAAAAATTTCCAAGAGTAGACTCTTGGAAGAATTTCATTTTTTGACAATTTTTACTTTTTTGAATTTATGGGTTTTCATGGTCTTCTGAAATTTGTTGGGCCCTCCTGAGTTCATTTCAGTGCTTTTCAGGGCATCTGGAAGACTCATTTCTTTTCATTTTTTGAAAATATTCGTGGACCATTCTCTGGACCTCTTGGAATATTTATATAACTTCAAAAATTCATTGCAAGTGAACCAGATGAGCGGGAATGTTAATTTTGTATTTGATGCATTCCTAGAAAAGTCTGGAATGCAGTGGTGTCTTCATTTCCAGTGTGCAATGCACGCTTCAAAAGTTACACCAGTTCAAAGTGGGCGTCATTGAAGTGTCTATGCTTGCTCATTTATCTGTAACTTTGAAAATTCATAGCAAGTGAAGCAGAAGAGCGGGAATGGAAATTTTGGATTTGATGCATTCCCAGTAAAGTCTGGAATGCAGTGGTGTCTTCATTTCCAGTGTGCAATGCACGCTTCAAAAGTTACACCAGTTCAAAGTGGGCGTCATTGAAGTGTCTATGCTTGCTCATTTATCTGTAACTTTGAAAATTCATAGCAAGTGAACCAGAAGAGCGGGAATGTTAATTTTGTATTTGATGCATTCCTAGAAAAGTCTGGAATGCAGTGGTGTCTTCATTTCCAGTGTGCAATGCACGCTTCAAAAGTTACACCAGTTCAAAGTGGGCGTCATTGAAGTGTCTATGCTTGCTCATTTATCTGTAACTTTGAAAATTCATAGCAAGTGAACCAGAAGAGCGGGAATGTTAATTTTGCATTTGATGCATTCCTAGAAAAGTATGGAATGCAGTGGTGTCTTCATTTCCAGTGTGCAATGCACGCTTCAAAAGTTACACCAGTTCAAAGTGGGCGTCATTGAAGTGTCTATGCTTGCTCATTTATCTGTAACTTTGAAAATTCATAGCAAGTGAAGCAGAAGAGCGGGAATGGAAATTTTGGATTTGATGCATTCCCAGTAAAGTCTGGAATGCAGTGGTGTCTTCATTTCCAGTGTGCAATGCACGCTTCAAAAGTTACACCAGTTCAAAGTGGGCGTCATTGAAGTGTCTATGCTTGCTCATTTATCTGTAACTTTGAAAATTCATAGCAAGTGAACCAGAAGAGCGGGAATGTTAATTTTGTATTTGATGCATTCCTAGAAAAGTCTGGAATGCAGTGGTGTCTTCATTTCCAGTGTGCAATGCACGCTTCAAAAGTTACACCAGTTCAAAGTGGGCGTCATTGAAGTGTCTATGCTTGCTCATTTATCTGTAACTTTGAAAATTCATAGCAAGTGAACCAGAAGAGCGGGAATGTTAATTTTGTATTTGATGCATTCCTAGAAAAGTCTGGAATGCAGTGGTGTCTTCATTTCCAGTGTGCAATGCACGCTTCAAAAGTTACACCAGTTCAAATTGGGCATCATTGAAGTGTCTATGCTTGCTCATGGATTTGTAATTTCGAAAATTCATTGCAAGTGGTTTACGGTTTTCATAGTCATCTGAAGTCTGTTGGGCCCTCCTGAGTACATTTCAGTGCTTTTCAAGGCATCTAGAAGACTTTCAGTTTTGGCCGTTTTTTGAAAAATTTCCAAGAGTAGACTCTTGGAAGAATTTCATTTTTTGACAATTTTTACTTTTTTGAATTTATGGGTTTTCATGGTCTTCTGAAATTTGTTGGGCCCTCCTGAGTTCATTTCAGTGCTTTTCAGGGCATCTGGAAGACTCATTTCTTTTCATTTTTTGAAAATATTCATGGACCATTCTCTGGACCTCTTGGAATATTTATATAACTTCAAAAATTCATTGCAAGTGAACCAGATGAGCGGGAATGTTAATTTTGTATTTGATGCATTCCTAGAAAAGTCTGGAATGCAGTGGTGTCTTCATTTCCAGTGTGCAATGCACGCTTCAAAAGTTACACCAGTTCAAAGTGGGCGTCATTGAAGTGTCTATGCTTGCTCATTTATCTGTAACTTTGAAAATTCATAGCAAGTGAACCAGAAGAGCGGGAATGTTAATTTTGCATTTGATGCATTCCTAGAAAAGTCTGGAATGCAGTGGTGTCTTCATTTCCAGTGTGCAATGCACGCTTCAAAAGTTACACCAGTTCAAAGTGGGCGTCATTGAAGTGTCTATGCTTGCTCATTTATCTGTAACTTTGAAAATTCATAGCAAGTGAACCAGAAGAGCGGGAATGTTAATTTTGTATTTGATGCATTCCTAGAAAAGTCTGGAATGCAGTGGTGTCTTCATTTCCAGTGTGCAATGCACGCTTCAAAAGTTACACCAGTTCAAAGTGGGCGTCATTGAAGTGTCTATGCTTGCTCATTTATCTGTAACTTTGAAAATTCATAGCAAGTGAACCAGAAGAGCGGGAATGTTAATTTTGTATTTGATGCATTCCTAGAAAAGTCTGGAATGCAGTGGTGTCTTCATTTCCAGTGTGCAATGCACGCTTCAAAAGTTACACCAGTTCAAATTGGGCATCATTGAAGTGTCTATGCTTGCTCATGGATTTGTAATTTCGAAAATTCATTGCAAGTGGTTTACGGTTTTCATAGTCATCTGAAGTCTGTTGGGCCCTCCTGAGTACATTTCAGTGCTTTTCAAGGCATCTAGAAGACTTTCAGTTTTGGCCGTTTTTTGAAAAATTTCCAAGAGTTTTTTGGAAGAATTTCATTTTTTGACAATTTTTACTTTTTTGAATTTATGGGTTTTCATGGTCTTCTGAAATTTGTTGGGCCCTCCTGAGTTCATTTCAGTGCTTTTCAGGGCATCTGGAAGACTCATTTCTTTTCATTTTTTGAAAATATTCATGGACCATTCTCTGGACCTCTTGGAATATTTATATAACTTCAAAAATTCATTGCAAGTGAACCAGATGAGCGGGAATGTTAATTTTGTATTTGATGCATTCCTAGAAAAGTCTGGAATGCAGTGGTGTCTTCATTTCCAGTGTGCAATGCACGCTTCAAAAGTTACACCAGTTCAAAGTGGGCGTCATTGAAGTGTCTATGCTTGCTCATTTATCTGTAACTTTGAAAATTCATAGCAAGTGAAGCAGAAGAGCGGGAATGGAAATTTTGGATTTGATGCATTCCCAGTAAAGTCTGGAATGCAGTGGTGTCTTCATTTCCAGTGTGCAATGCACGCTTCAAAAGTTACACCAGTTCAAAGTGGGCGTCATTGAAGTGTCTATGCTTGCTCATTTATCTGTAACTTTGAAAATTCATAGCAAGTGAAGCAGAAGAGCGGGAATGTTAATTTTGTATTTGATGCATTCGTAGAAAAGTCTGGAATGCAGTGGTGTCTTCATTTCCAGTGTGCAAGCACGCTTCAAAAGTTACACCAGTTCAAATTGGGCATCATTGAAGTGTCTATGCTTGCTCATGGATTTGTAATTTCGAAAATTCATTGCAAGTGGTTTACGGTTTTCATAGTCATCTGAAGTCTGTTGGGCCCTCCTGAGTACATTTCAGTGCTTTTCAAGGCATCTAGAAGACTTTCAGTTTTGGCCGTTTTTTGAAAAATTTCCAAGAGTAGACTCTTGGAAGAATTTCATTTTTTGACAATTTTTACTTTTTTGAATTTATGGGTTTTCATGGTCTTCTGAAATTTGTTGGGCCCTCCTGAGTTCATTTCAGTGCTTTTCAGGGCATCTGGAAGACTCATTTCTTTTCATTTTTTGAAAATATTCATGGACCATTCTCTGGACCTCTTGGAATATTTATATAACTTCAAAAATTCATTGCAAGTGAACCAGATGAGCGGGAATGTTAATTTTGTATTTGATGCATTCCTAGAAAAGTCTGGAATGCAGTGGTGTCTTCATTTCCAGTGTGCAATGCACGCTTCAAAAGTTACACCAGTTCAAAGTGGGCGTCATTGAAGTGTCTATGCTTGCTCATTTATCTGTAACTTTGAAAATTCATAGCAAGTGAAGCAGAAGAGCGGGAATGGAAATTTTGGATTTGATGCATTCCCAGTAAAGTCTGGAATGCAGTGGTGTCTTCATTTCCAGTGTGCAATGCACGCTTCAAAAGTTACACCAGTTCAAAGTGGGCGTCATTGAAGTGTCTATGCTTGCTCATTTATCTGTAACTTTGAAAATTCATAGCAAGTGAAGCAGAAGAGCGGGAATGTTAATTTTGTATTTGATGCATTCGTAGAAAAGTCTGGAATGCAGTGGTGTCTTCATTTCCAGTGTGCAAGCACGCTTCAAAAGTTACACCAGTTCAAATTGGGCATCATTGAAGTGTCTATGCTTGCTCATGGATTTGTAATTTCGAAAATTCATTGCAAGTGGTTTACGGTTTTCATAGTCATCTGAAGTCTGTTGGGCCCTCCTGAGTACATTTCAGTGCTTTTCAAGGCATCTAGAAGACTTTCAGTTTTGGCCGTTTTTTGAAAAATTTCCAAGAGTAGACTCTTGGAAGAATTTCATTTTTTGACAATTTTTACTTTTTTGAATTTATGGGTTTTCATGGTCTTCTGAAATTTGTTGGGCCCTCCTGAGTTCATTTCAGTGCTTTTCAGGGCATCTGGAAGACTCATTTCTTTTCATTTTTTGAAAATATTCGTGGACCATTCTCTGGACCTCTTGGAATATTTATATAACTTCAAAAATTCATTGCAAGTGAACCAGATGAGCGGGAATGTTAATTTTGTATTTGATGCATTCCTAGAAAAGTCTGGAATGCAGTGGTGTCTTCATTTCCAGTGTGCAATGCACGCTTCAAAAGTTACACCAGTTCAAAGTGGGCGTCATTGAAGTGTCTATGCTTGCTCATTTATCTGTAACTTTGAAAATTCATAGCAAGTGAAGCAGAAGAGCGGGAATGGAAATTTTGGATTTGATGCATTCCCAGTAAAGTCTGGAATGCAGTGGTGTCTTCATTTCCAGTGTGCAATGCACGCTTCAAAAGTTACACCAGTTCAAAGTGGGCGTCATTGAAGTGTCTATGCTTGCTCATTTATCTGTAACTTTGAAAATTCATAGCAAGTGAAGCAGAAGAGCGGGAATGTTAATTTTGTATTTGATGCATTCGTAGAAAAGTCTGGAATGCAGTGGTGTCTTCATTTCCAGTGTGCAAGCACGCTTCAAAAGTTACACCAGTTCAAATTGGGCATCATTGAAGTGTCTATGCTTGCTCATGGATTTGTAATTTCGAAAATTCATTGCAAGTGGTTTACGGTTTTCATAGTCATCTGAAGTCTGTTGGGCCCTCCTGAGTACATTTCAGTGCTTTTCAAGGCATCTAGAAGACTTTCAGTTTTGGCCGTTTTTTGAAAAATTTCCAAGAGTAGACTCTTGGAAGAATTTCATTTTTTGACAATTTTTACTTTTTTGAATTTATGGGTTTTCATGGTCTTCTGAAATTTGTTGGGCCCTCCTGAGTTCATTTCAGTGCTTTTCAGGGCATCTGGAAGACTCATTTCTTTTCATTTTTTGAAAATATTCATGGACCATTCTCTGGACCTCTTGGAATATTTATATAACTTCAAAAATTCATTGCAAGTGAACCAGATGAGCGGGAATGTTAATTTTGTATTTGATGCATTCCTAGAAAAGTCTGGAATGCAGTGGTGTCTTCATTTCCAGTGTGCAATGCACGCTTCAAAAGTTACACCAGTTCAAAGTGGGCGTCATTGAAGTGTCTATGCTTGCTCATTTATCTGTAACTTTGAAAATTCATAGCAAGTGAAGCAGAAGAGCGGGAATGGAAATTTTGGATTTGATGCATTCCCAGTAAAGTCTGGAATGCAGTGGTGTCTTCATTTCCAGTGTGCAATGCACGCTTCAAAAGTTACACCAGTTCAAAGTGGGCGTCATTGAAGTGTCTATGCTTGCTCATTTATCTGTAACTTTGAAAATTCATAGCAAGTGAAGCAGAAGAGCGGGAATGTTAATTTTGTATTTGATGCATTCGTAGAAAAGTCTGGAATGCAGTGGTGTCTTCATTTCCAGTGTGCAAGCACGCTTCAAAAGTTACACCAGTTCAAATTGGGCATCATTGAAGTGTCTATGCTTGCTCATGGATTTGTAATTTCGAAAATTCATTGCAAGTGGTTTACGGTTTTCATAGTCATCTGAAGTCTGTTGGGCCCTCCTGAGTACATTTCAGTGCTTTTCAAGGCATCTAGAAGACTTTCAGTTTTGGCCGTTTTTTGAAAAATTTCCAAGAGTAGACTCTTGGAAGAATTTCATTTTTTGACAATTTTTACTTTTTTGAATTTATGGGTTTTCATGGTCTTCTGAAATTTGTTGGGCCCTCCTGAGTTCATTTCAGTGCTTTTCAGGGCATCTGGAAGACTCATTTCTTTTCATTTTTTGAAAATATTCGTGGACCATTCTCTGGACCTCTTGGAATATTTATATAACTTCAAAAATTCATTGCAAGTGAACCAGATGAGCGGGAATGTTAATTTTGTATTTGATGCATTCCTAGAAAAGTCTGGAATGCAGTGGTGTCTTCATTTCCAGTGTGCAATGCACGCTTCAAAAGTTACACCAGTTCAAAGTGGGCGTCATTGAAGTGTCTATGCTTGCTCATTTATCTGTAACTTTGAAAATTCATAGCAAGTGAAGCAGAAGAGCGGGAATGGAAATTTTGGATTTGATGCATTCCCAGTAAAGTCTGGAATGCAGTGGTGTCTTCATTTCCAGTGTGCAATGCACGCTTCAAAAGTTACACCAGTTCAAAGTGGGCGTCATTGAAGTGTCTATGCTTGCTCATTTATCTGTAACTTTGAAAATTCATAGCAAGTGAAGCAGAAGAGCGGGAATGGAAATTTTGTATTTGATGCATTCCTAGAAAAGTCTGGAATGCAGTGGTGTCTTCATTTCCAGTGTGCAATGCACGCTTCAAAAGTTACACCAGTTCAAAGTGGGCGTCATTGAAGTGTCTATGCTTGCTCATTTATCTGTAACTTTGAAAATTCATAGCAAGTGAACCAGAAGAGCGGGAATGTTAATTTTGTATTTGATGCATTCCTAGAAAAGTCTGGAATGCAGTGGTGTCTTCATTTCCAGTGTGGAATGCACGCTTCAAAAGTTACACCAGTTCAAATTGGGCATCATTGAAGTGTCTATGCTTGCTCATGGATTTGTAATTTCGAAAATTCATTGCAAGTGGTTTACGGTTTTCATAGTCATCTGAAGTCTGTTGGGCCCTCCTGAGTACATTTCAGTGCTTTTCAAGGCATCTAGAAGACTTTCAGTTTTGGCCGTTTTTTGAAAAATTTCCAAGAGTAGACTCTTGGAAGAATTTCATTTTTTGACAATTTTTACTTTTTTGAATTTATGGGTTTTCATGGTCTTCTGAAATTTGTTGGGCCCTCCTGAGTTCATTTCAGTGCTTTTCAGGGCATCTGGAAGACTCATTTCTTTTCATTTTTTGAAAATATTCATGGACCATTCTCTGGACCTCTTGGAATATTTATATAACTTCAAAAATTCATTGCAAGTGAACCAGATGAGCGGGAATGTTAATTTTGTATTTGATGCATTCCTAGAAAAGTCTGGAATGCAGTGGTGTCTTCATTTCCAGTGTGCAATGCACGCTTCAAAAGTTACACCAGTTCAAAGTGGGCGTCATTGAAGTGTCTATGCTTGCTCATTTATCTGTAACTTTGAAAATTCATAGCAAGTGAACCAGAAGAGCGGGAATGTTAATTTTGTATTTGATGCATTCCTAGAAAAGTCTGGAATGCAGTGGTGTCTTCATTTCCAGTGTGCAATGCACGCTTCAAAAGTTACACCAGTTCAAAGTGGGCGTCATTGAAGTGTCTATGCTTGCTCATTTATCTGTAACTTTGAAAATTCATAGCAAGTGAACCAGAAGAGCGGGAATGTTAATTTTGTATTTGATGCATTCCTAGAAAAGTCTGGAATGCAGTGGTGTCTTCATTTCCAGTGTGCAATGCACGCTTCAAAAGTTACACCAGTTCAAATTGGGCGTCATTGAAGTGTCTATGCTTGCTCATTTATCTGTAACTTTGAAAATTCATAGCAAGTGAACCAGAAGAGCGGGAATGTTAATTTTGTATTTGATGCATTCCTAGAAAAGTCTGGAATGCAGTGGTGTCTTCATTTCCAGTGTGCAATGCACGCTTCAAAAGTTACACCAGTTCAAATTGGGCATCATTGAAGTGTCTATGCTTGCTCATGGATTTGTAATTTCGAAAATTCATTGCAAGTGGTTTACGGTTTTCATAGTCATCTGAAGTCTGTTGGGCCCTCCTGAGTACATTTCAGTGCTTTTCAAGGCATCTAGAAGACTTTCAGTTTTGGCCGTTTTTTGAAAAATTTCCAAGAGTAGACTCTTGGAAGAATTTCATTTTTTGACAATTTTTACTTTTTTGAATTTATGGGTTTTCATGGTCTTCTGAAATTTGTTGGGCCCTCCTGAGTTCATTTCAGTGCTTTTCAGGGCATCTGGAAGACTCATTTCTTTTCATTTTTTGAAAATATTCATGGACCATTCTCTGGACCTCTTGGAATATTTATATAACTTCAAAAATTCATTGCAAGTGAACCAGATGAGCGGGAATGTTAATTTTGTATTTGATGCATTCCTAGAAAAGTCTGGAATGCAGTGGTGTCTTCATTTCCAGTGTGCAATGCACGCTTCAAAAGTTACACCAGTTCAAAGTGGGCGTCATTGAAGTGTCTATGCTTGCTCATTTATCTGTAACTTTGAAAATTCATAGCAAGTGAACCAGAAGAGCGGGAATGTTAATTTTGTATTTGATGCATTCCTAGAAAAGTCTGGAATGCAGTGGTGTCTTCATTTCCAGTGTGCAATGCACGCTTCAAAAGTTACACCAGTTCAAAGTGGGCGTCATTGAAGTGTCTATGCTTGCTCATTTATCTGTAACTTTGAAAATTCATAGCAAGTGAACCAGAAGAGCGGGAATGGAAATTTTGGATTTGATGCATTCCCAGTAAAGTCTGGAATGCAGTGGTGTCTTCATTTCCAGTGTGCAATGCACGCTTCAAAAGTTACACCAGTTCAAATTGGGCATCATTGAAGTGTCTATGCTTGCTCATGGATTTGTAATTTCGAAAATTCATTGCAAGTGGTTTACGGTTTTCATAGTCATCTGAAGTCTGTTGGGCCCTCCTGAGTACATTTCAGTGCTTTTCAAGGCATCTAGAAGACTTTCAGTTTTGGCCGTTTTTTGAAAAATTTCCAAGAGTAGACTCTTGGAAGAATTTCATTTTTTGACAATTTTTACTTTTTTGAATTTATGGGTTTTCATGGTCTTCTGAAATTTGTTGGGCCCTCCTGAGTTCATTTCAGTGCTTTTCAGGGCATCTGGAAGACTCATTTCTTTTCATTTTTTGAAAATATTCATGGACCATTCTCTGGACCTCTTGGAATATTTATATAACTTCAAAAATTCATTGCAAGTGAACCAGAAGAGCGGGAATGTTAATTTTGTATTTGATGCATTCCTAGAAAAGTCTGGAATGCAGTGGTGTCTTCATTTCCAGTGTGCAATGCACGCTTCAAAAGTTACACCAGTTCAAAGTGGGCGTCATTGAAGTGTCTATGCTTGCTCATTTATCTGTAACTTTGAAAATTCATAGCAAGTGAACCAGAAGAGCGGGAATGTTAATTTTGTATTTGATGCATTCCTAGAAAAGTCTGGAATGCAGTGGTGTCTTCATTTCCAGTGTGCAATGCACGCTTCAAAAGTTACACCAGTTCAAAGTGGGCGTCATTGAAGTGTCTATGCTTGCTCATTTATCTGTAACTTTGAAAATTCATAGCAAGTGAACCAGAAGAGCGGGAATGTTAATTTTGTATTTGATGCATTCCTAGAAAAGTCTGGAATGCAGTGGTGTCTTCATTTCCAGTGTGCAATGCACGCTTCAAAAGTTACACCAGTTCAAAGTGGGCGTCATTGAAGTGTCTATGCTTGCTCATTTATCTGTAACTTTGAAAATTCATAGCAAGTGAACCAGAAGAGCGGGAATGTTAATTTTGTATTTGATGCATTCCTAGAAAAGTCTGGAATGCAGTGGTGTCTTCATTTCCAGTGTGCAATGCACGCTTCAAAAGTTACACCAGTTCAAATTGGGCATCATTGAAGTGTCTATGCTTGCTCATGGATTTGTAATTTCGAAAATTCATTGCAAGTGGTTTACGGTTTTCATAGTCATCTGAAGTCTGTTGGGCCCTCCTGAGTACATTTCAGTGCTTTTCAAGGCATCTAGAAGACTTTCAGTTTTGGCCGTTTTTTGAAAAATTTCCAAGAGTAGACTCTTGGAAGAATTTCATTTTTTGACAATTTTTACTTTTTTGAATTTATGGGTTTTCATGGTCTTCTGAAATTTGTTGGGCCCTCCTGAGTTCATTTCAGTGCTTTTCAGGGCATCTGGAAGACTCATTTCTTTTCATTTTTTGAAAATATTCATGGACCATTCTCTGGACCTCTTGGAATATTTATATAACTTCAAAAATTCATTGCAAGTGAACCAGATGAGCGGGAATGTTAATTTTGTATTTGATGCATTCCTAGAAAAGTCTGGAATGCAGTGGTGTCTTCATTTCCAGTGTGCAATGCACGCTTCAAAAGTTACACCAGTTCAAAGTGGGCGTCATTGAAGTGTCTATGCTTGCTCATTTATCTGTAACTTTGAAAATTCATAGCAAGTGAACCAGAAGAGCGGGAATGTTAATTTTGCATTTGATGCATTCCTAGAAAAGTCTGGAATGCAGTGGTGTCTTCATTTCCAGTGTGCAATGCACGCTTCAAAAGTTACACCAGTTCAAAGTGGGCGTCATTGAAGTGTCTATGCTTGCTCATTTATCTGTAACTTTGAAAATTCATAGCAAGTGAACCAGAAGAGCGGGAATGTTAATTTTGTATTTGATGCATTCCTAGAAAAGTCTGGAATGCAGTGGTGTCTTCATTTCCAGTGTGCAATGCACGCTTCAAAAGTTACACCAGTTCAAAGTGGGCGTCATTGAAGTGTCTATGCTTGCTCATTTATCTGTAACTTTGAAAATTCATAGCAAGTGAACCAGAAGAGCGGGAATGTTAATTTTGTATTTGATGCATTCCTAGAAAAGTCTGGAATGCAGTGGTGTCTTCATTTCCAGTGTGCAATGCACGCTTCAAAAGTTACACCAGTTCAAATTGGGCATCATTGAAGTGTCTATGCTTGCTCATGGATTTGTAATTTCGAAAATTCATTGCAAGTGGTTTACGGTTTTCATAGTCATCTGAAGTCTGTTGGGCCCTCCTGAGTACATTTCAGTGCTTTTCAAGGCATCTAGAAGACTTTCAGTTTTGGCCGTTTTTTGAAAAATTTCCAAGAGTAGACTCTTGGAAGAATTTCATTTTTTGACAATTTTTACTTTTTTGAATTTATGGGTTTTCATGGTCTTCTGAAATTTGTTGGGCCCTCCTGAGTTCATTTCAGTGCTTTTCAGGGCATCTGGAAGACTCATTTCTTTTCATTTTTTGAAAATATTCATGGACCATTCTCTGGACCTCTTGGAATATTTATATAACTTCAAAAATTCATTGCAAGTGAACCAGATGAGCGGGAATGTTAATTTTGTATTTGATGCATTCCTAGAAAAGTCTGGAATGCAGTGGTGTCTTCATTTCCAGTGTGCAATGCACGCTTCAAAAGTTACACCAGTTCAAAGTGGGCGTCATTGAAGTGTCTATGCTTGCTCATTTATCTGTAACTTTGAAAATTCATAGCAAGTGAACCAGAAGAGCGGGAATGTTAATTTTGTATTTGATGCATTCCTAGAAAAGTCTGGAATGCAGTGGTGTCTTCATTTCCAGTGTGCAATGCACGCTTCAAAAGTTACACCAGTTCAAATTGGGCGTCATTGAAGTGTCTATGCTTGCTCATTTATCTGTAACTTTGAAAATTCATAGCAAGTGAACCAGAAGAGCGGGAATGTTAATTTTGTATTTGATGCATTCCTAGAAAAGTCTGGAATGCAGTGGTGTCTTCATTTCCAGTGTGCAATGCACGCTTCAAAAGTTACACCAGTTCAAAGTGGGCGTCATTGAAGTGTCTATGCTTGCTCATTTATCTGTAACTTTGAAAATTCATAGCAAGTGAACCAGAAGAGCGGGAATGTTAATTTTGTATTTGATGCATTCCTAGAAAAGTCTGGAATGCAGTGGTGTCTTCATTTCCAGTGTGCAATGCACGCTTCAAAAGTTACACCAGTTCAAATTGGGCATCATTGAAGTGTCTATGCTTGCTCATGGATTTGTAATTTCGAAAATTCATTGCAAGTGGTTTACGGTTTTCATAGTCATCTGAAGTCTGTTGGGCCCTCCTGAGTACATTTCAGTGCTTTTCAAGGCATCTAGAAGACTTTCAGTTTTGGCCGTTTTTTGAAAAATTTCCAAGAGTAGACTCTTGGAAGAATTTCATTTTTTGACAATTTTTACTTTTTTGAATTTATGGGTTTTCATGGTCTTCTGAAATTTGTTGGGCCCTCCTGAGTTCATTTCAGTGCTTTTCAGGGCATCTGGAAGACTCATTTCTTTTCATTTTTTGAAAATATTCATGGACCATTCTCTGGACCTCTTGGAATATTTATATAACTTCAAAAATTCATTGCAAGTGAACCAGATGAGCGGGAATGTTAATTTTGTATTTGATGCATTCCTAGAAAAGTCTGGAATGCAGTGGTGTCTTCATTTCCAGTGTGCAATGCACGCTTCAAAAGTTACACCAGTTCAAAGTGGGCGTCATTGAAGTGTCTATGCTTGCTCATTTATCTGTAACTTTGAAAATTCATAGCAAGTGAACCAGAAGAGCGGGAATGTTAATTTTGTATTTGATGCATTCCTAGAAAAGTCTGGAATGCAGTGGTGTCTTCATTTCCAGTGTGCAATGCACGCTTCAAAAGTTACACCAGTTCAAATTGGGCGTCATTGAAGTGTCTATGCTTGCTCATTTATCTGTAACTTTGAAAATTCATAGCAAGTGAACCAGAAGAGCGGGAATGTTAATTTTGTATTTGATGCATTCCTAGAAAAGTCTGGAATGCAGTGGTGTCTTCATTTCCAGTGTGCAATGCACGCTTCAAAAGTTACACCAGTTCAAATTGGGCATCATTGAAGTGTCTATGCTTGCTCATGGATTTGTAATTTCGAAAATTCATTGCAAGTGGTTTACGGTTTTCATAGTCATCTGAAGTCTGTTGGGCCCTCCTGAGTACATTTCAGTGCTTTTCAAGGCATCTAGAAGACTTTCAGTTTTGGCCGTTTTTTGAAAAATTTCCAAGAGTAGACTCTTGGAAGAATTTCATTTTTTGACAATTTTTACTTTTTTGAATTTATGGGTTTTCATGGTCTTCTGAAATTTGTTGGGCCCTCCTGAGTTCATTTCAGTGCTTTTCAGGGCATCTGGAAGACTCATTTCTTTTCATTTTTTGAAAATATTCATGGACCATTCTCTGGACCTCTTGGAATATTTATATAACTTCAAAAATTCATTGCAAGTGAACCAGATGAGCGGGAATGTTAATTTTGTATTTGATGCATTCCTAGAAAAGTCTGGAATGCAGTGGTGTCTTCATTTCCAGTGTGCAATGCACGCTTCAAAAGTTACACCAGTTCAAAGTGGGCGTCATTGAAGTGTCTATGCTTGCTCATTTATCTGTAACTTTGAAAATTCATAGCAAGTGAACCAGAAGAGCGGGAATGTTAATTTTGTATTTGATGCATTCCTAGAAAAGTCTGGAATGCAGTGGTGTCTTCATTTCCAGTGTGCAATGCACGCTTCAAAAGTTACACCAGTTCAAATTGGGCGTCATTGAAGTGTCTATGCTTGCTCATTTATCTGTAACTTTGAAAATTCATAGCAAGTGAACCAGAAGAGCGGGAATGTTAATTTTGTATTTGATGCATTCCTAGAAAAGTCTGGAATGCAGTGGTGTCTTCATTTCCAGTGTGCAAGCACGCTTCAAAAGTTACACCAGTTCAAATTGGGCATCATTGAAGTGTCTATGCTTGCTCATGGATTTGTAATTTCGAAAATTCATTGCAAGTGGTTTACGGTTTTCATAGTCATCTGAAGTCTGTTGGGCCCTCCTGAGTACATTTCAGTGCTTTTCAAGGCATCTAGAAGACTTTCAGTTTTGGCCGTTTTTTGAAAAATTTCCAAGAGTAGACTCTTGGAAGAATTTCATTTTTTGACAATTTTTACTTTTTTGAATTTATGGGTTTTCATGGTCTTCTGAAATTTGTTGGGCCCTCCTGAGTTCATTTCAGTGCTTTTCAGGGCATCTGGAAGACTCATTTCTTTTCATTTTTTGAAAATATTCGTGGACCATTCTCTGGACCTCTTGGAATATTTATATAACTTCAAAAATTCATTGCAAGTGAACCAGATGAGCGGGAATGTTAATTTTGTATTTGATGCATTCCTAGAAAAGTCTGGAATGCAGTGGTGTCTTCATTTCCAGTGTGCAATGCACGCTTCAAAAGTTACACCAGTTCAAAGTGGGCGTCATTGAAGTGTCTATGCTTGCTCATTTATCTGTAACTTTGAAAATTCATAGCAAGTGAAGCAGAAGAGCGGGAATGTTAATTTTGTATTTGATGCATTCCTAGAAAAGTCTGGAATGCAGTGGTGTCTTCATTTCCAGTGTGCAATGCACGCTTCAAAAGTTACACCAGTTCAAATTGGGCATCATTGAAGTGTCTATGCTTGCTCATGGATTTGTAATTTCGAAAATTCATTGCAAGTGGTTTACGGTTTTCATAGTCATCTGAAGTCTGTTGGGCCCTCCTGAGTACATTTCAGTGCTTTTCAAGGCATCTAGAAGACTTTCAGTTTTGGCCGTTTTTTGAAAAATTTCCAAGAGTAGACTCTTGGAAGAATTTCATTTTTTGACAATTTTTACTTTTTTGAATTTATGGGTTTTCATGGTTTTCTGAAATTTGTTGGGCCCTCCTGAGTTCATTTCAGTGCTTTTCAGGGCATCTGGAAGACTCATTTCTTTTCATTTTTTGAAAATATTCGTGGACCATTCTCTGGACCTCTTGGAATATTTATATAACTTCAAAAATTCATTGCAAGTGAACCAGATGAGCGGGAATGTTAATTTTGTATTTGATGCATTCCTAGAAAAGTCTGGAATGCAGTGGTGTCTTCATTTCCAGTGTGCAATGCACGCTTCAAAAGTTACACCAGTTCAAAGTGGGCGTCATTGAAGTGTCTATGCTTGCTCATTTATCTGTAACTTTGAAAATTCATAGCAAGTGAAGCAGAAGAGCGGGAATGGAAATTTTGGATTTGATGCATTCCCAGTAAAGTCTGGAATGCAGTGGTGTCTTCATTTCCAGTGTGCAATGCACGCTTCAAAAGTTACACCAGTTCAAAGTGGGCGTCATTGAAGTGTCTATGCTTGCTCATTTATCTGTAACTTTGAAAATTCATAGCAAGTGAACCAGAAGAGCGGGAATGTTAATTTTGTATTTGATGCATTCGTAGAAAAGTCTGGAATGCAGTGGTGTCTTCATTTCCAGTGTGCAAGCACGCTTCAAAAGTTACACCAGTTCAAATTGGGCATCATTGAAGTGTCTATGCTTGCTCATGGATTTGTAATTTCGAAAATTCATTGCAAGTGGTTTACGGTTTTCATAGTCATCTGAAGTCTGTTGGGCCCTCCTGAGTACATTTCAGTGCTTTTCAAGGCATCTAGAAGACTTTCAGTTTTGGCCGTTTTTTGAAAAATTTCCAAGAGTAGACTCTTGGAAGAATTTCATTTTTTGACAATTTTTACTTTTTTGAATTTATGGGTTTTCATGGTCTTCTGAAATTTGTTGGGCCCTCCTGAGTTCATTTCAGTGCTTTTCAGGGCATCTGGAAGACTCATTTCTTTTCATTTTTTGAAAATATTCGTGGACCATTCTCTGGACCTCTTGGAATATTTATATAACTTCAAAAATTCATTGCAAGTGAACCAGATGAGCGGGAATGTTAATTTTGTATTTGATGCATTCCTAGAAAAGTCTGGAATGCAGTGGTGTCTTCATTTCCAGTGTGCAATGCACGCTTCAAAAGTTACACCAGTTCAAAGTGGGCGTCATTGAAGTGTCTATGCTTGCTCATTTATCTGTAACTTTGAAAATTCATAGCAAGTGAAGCAGAAGAGCGGGAATGGAAATTTTGGATTTGATGCATTCCCAGTAAAGTCTGGAATGCAGTGGTGTCTTCATTTCCAGTGTGCAATGCACGCTTCAAAAGTTACACCAGTTCAAAGTGGGCGTCATTGAAGTGTCTATGCTTGCTCATTTATCTGTAACTTTGAAAATTCATAGCAAGTGAACCAGAAGAGCGGGAATGTTAATTTTGTATTTGATGCATTCGTAGAAAAGTCTGGAATGCAGTGGTGTCTTCATTTCCAGTGTGCAAGCACGCTTCAAAAGTTACACCAGTTCAAATTGGGCATCATTGAAGTGTCTATGCTTGCTCATGGATTTGTAATTTCGAAAATTCATTGCAAGTGGTTTACGGTTTTCATAGTCATCTGAAGTCTGTTGGGCCCTCCTGAGTACATTTCAGTGCTTTTCAAGGCATCTAGAAGACTTTCAGTTTTGGCCGTTTTTTGAAAAATTTCCAAGAGTAGACTCTTGGAAGAATTTCATTTTTTGACAATTTTTACTTTTTTGAATTTATGGGTTTTCATGGTCTTCTGAAATTTGTTGGGCCCTCCTGAGTTCATTTCAGTGCTTTTCAGGGCATCTGGAAGACTCATTTCTTTTCATTTTTTGAAAATATTCGTGGACCATTCTCTGGACCTCTTGGAATATTTATATAACTTCAAAAATTCATTGCAAGTGAACCAGATGAGCGGGAATGTTAATTTTGTATTTGATGCATTCCTAGAAAAGTCTGGAATGCAGTGGTGTCTTCATTTCCAGTGTGCAATGCACGCTTCAAAAGTTACACCAGTTCAAAGTGGGCGTCATTGAAGTGTCTATGCTTGCTCATTTATCTGTAACTTTGAAAATTCATAGCAAGTGAACCAGAAGAGCGGGAATGTTAATTTTGTATTTGATGCATTCCTAGAAAAGTCTGGAATGCAGTGGTGTCTTCATTTCCAGTGTGCAATGCACGCTTCAAAAGTTACACCAGTTCAAATTGGGCATCATTGAAGTGTCTATGCTTGCTCATGGATTTGTAATTTCGAAAATTCATTGCAAGTGGTTTACGGTTTTCATAGTCATCTGAAGTCTGTTGGGCCCTCCTGAGTACATTTCAGTGCTTTTCAAGGCATCTAGAAGACTTTCAGTTTTGGCCGTTTTTTGAAAAATTTCCAAGAGTAGACTCTTGGAAGAATTTCATTTTTTGACAATTTTTACTTTTTTGAATTTATGGGTTTTCATGGTCTTCTGAAATTTGTTGGGCCCTCCTGAGTTCATTTCAGTGCTTTTCAGGGCATCTGGAAGACTCATTTCTTTTCATTTTTTGAAAATATTCGTGGACCATTCTCTGGACCTCTTGGAATATTTATATAACTTCAAAAATTCATTGCAAGTGAACCAGATGAGCGGGAATGTTAATTTTGTATTTGATGCATTCCTAGAAAAGTCTGGAATGCAGTGGTGTCTTCATTTCCAGTGTGCAATGCACGCTTCAAAAGTTACACCAGTTCAAAGTGGGCGTCATTGAAGTGTCTATGCTTGCTCATTTATCTGTAACTTTGTAAATTCATAGCAAGTGAAGCAGAAGAGCGGGAATGGAAATTTTGGATTTGATGCATTCCCAGTAAAGTCTGGAATGCAGTGGTGTCTTCATTTCCAGTGTGCAATGCACGCTTCAAAAGTTACACCAGTTCAAAGTGGGCGTCATTGAAGTGTCTATGCTTGCTCATTTATCTGTAACTTTGAAAATTCATAGCAAGTGAACCAGAAGAGCGGGAATGTTAATTTTGTATTTGATGCATTCGTAGAAAAGTCTGGAATGCAGTGGTGTCTTCATTTCCAGTGTGCAAGCACGCTTCAAAAGTTACACCAGTTCAAATTGGGCATCATTGAAGTGTCTATGCTTGCTCATGGATTTGTAATTTCGAAAATTCATTGCAAGTGGTTTACGGTTTTCATAGTCATCTGAAGTCTGTTGGGCCCTCCTGAGTACATTTCAGTGCTTTTCAAGGCATCTAGAAGACTTTCAGTTTTGGCCGTTTTTTGAAAAATTTCCAAGAGTAGACTCTTGGAAGAATTTCATTTTTTGACAATTTTTACTTTTTTGAATTTATGGGTTTTCATGGTCTTCTGAAATTTGTTGGGCCCTCCTGAGTTCATTTCAGTGCTTTTCAGGGCATCTGGAAGACTCATTTCTTTTCATTTTTTGAAAATATTCGTGGACCATTCTCTGGACCTCTTGGAATATTTATATAACTTCAAAAATTCATTGCAAGTGAACCAGATGAGCGGGAATGTTAATTTTGTATTTGATGCATTCCTAGAAAAGTCTGGAATGCAGTGGTGTCTTCATTTCCAGTGTGCAATGCACGCTTCAAAAGTTACACCAGTTCAAAGTGGGCGTCATTGAAGTGTCTATGCTTGCTCATTTATCTGTAACTTTGAAAATTCATAGCAAGTGAACCAGAAGAGCGGGAATGTTAATTTTGTATTTGATGCATTCCTAGAAAAGTCTGGAATGCAGTGGTGTCTTCATTTCCAGTGTGCAATGCACGCTTCAAAAGTTACACCAGTTCAAATTGGGCATCATTGAAGTGTCTATGCTTGCTCATGGATTTGTAATTTCGAAAATTCATTGCAAGTGGTTTACGGTTTTCATAGTCATCTGAAGTCTGTTGGGCCCTCCTGAGTACATTTCAGTGCTTTTCAAGGCATCTAGAAGACTTTCAGTTTTGGCCGTTTTTTGAAAAATTTCCAAGAGTAGACTCTTGGAAGAATTTCATTTTTTGACAATTTTTACTTTTTTGAATTTATGGGTTTTCATGGTCTTCTGAAATTTGTTGGGCCCTCCTGAGTTCATTTCAGTGCTTTTCAGGGCATCTGGAAGACTCATTTCTTTTCATTTTTTGAAAATATTCGTGGACCATTCTCTGGACCTCTTGGAATATTTATATAACTTCAAAAATTCATTGCAAGTGAACCAGATGAGCGGGAATGTTAATTTTGTATTTGATGCATTCCTAGAAAAGTCTGGAATGCAGTGGTGTCTTCATTTCCAGTGTGCAATGCACGCTTCAAAAGTTACACCAGTTCAAAGTGGGCGTCATTGAAGTGTCTATGCTTGCTCATTTATCTGTAACTTTGAAAATTCATAGCAAGTGAAGCAGAAGAGCGGGAATGGAAATTTTGGATTTGATGCATTCCCAGTAAAGTCTGGAATGCAGTGGTGTCTTCATTTCCAGTGTGCAATGCACGCTTCAAAAGTTACACCAGTTCAAAGTGGGCGTCATTGAAGTGTCTATGCTTGCTCATTTATCTGTAACTTTGAAAATTCATAGCAAGTGAACCAGAAGAGCGGGAATGTTAATTTTGTATTTGATGCATTCGTAGAAAAGTCTGGAATGCAGTGGTGTCTTCATTTCCAGTGTGCAAGCACGCTTCAAAAGTTACACCAGTTCAAATTGGGCATCATTGAAGTGTCTATGCTTGCTCATGGATTTGTAATTTCGAAAATTCATTGCAAGTGGTTTACGGTTTTCATAGTCATCTGAAGTCTGTTGGGCCCTCCTGAGTACATTTCAGTGCTTTTCAAGGCATCTAGAAGACTTTCAGTTTTGGCCGTTTTTTGAAAAATTTCCAAGAGTAGACTCTTGGAAGAATTTCATTTTTTGACAATTTTTACTTTTTTGAATTTATGGGTTTTCATGGTCTTCTGAAATTTGTTGGGCCCTCCTGAGTTCATTTCAGTGCTTTTCAGGGCATCTGGAAGACTCATTTCTTTTCATTTTTTGAAAATATTCGTGGACCATTCTCTGGACCTCTTGGAATATTTATATAACTTCAAAAATTCATTGCAAGTGAACCAGATGAGCGGGAATGTTAATTTTGTATTTGATGCATTCCTAGAAAAGTCTGGAATGCAGTGGTGTCTTCATTTCCAGTGTGCAATGCACGCTTCAAAAGTTACACCAGTTCAAAGTGGGCGTCATTGAAGTGTCTATGCTTGCTCATTTATCTGTAACTTTGAAAATTCATAGCAAGTGAAGCAGAAGAGCGGGAATGGAAATTTTGGATTTGATGCATTCCCAGTAAAGTCTGGAATGCAGTGGTGTCTTCATTTCCAGTGTGCAATGCACGCTTCAAAAGTTACACCAGTTCAAAGTGGGCGTCATTGAAGTGTCTATGCTTGCTCATTTATCTGTAACTTTGAAAATTCATAGCAAGTGAACCAGAAGAGCGGGAATGTTAATTTTGTATTTGATGCATTCGTAGAAAAGTCTGGAATGCAGTGGTGTCTTCATTTCCAGTGTGCAAGCACGCTTCAAAAGTTACACCAGTTCAAATTGGGCATCATTGAAGTGTCTATGCTTGCTCATGGATTTGTAATTTCGAAAATTCATTGCAAGTGGTTTACGGTTTTCATAGTCATCTGAAGTCTGTTGGGCCCTCCTGAGTACATTTCAGTGCTTTTCAAGGCATCTAGAAGACTTTCAGTTTTGGCCGTTTTTTGAAAAATTTCCAAGAGTAGACTCTTGGAAGAATTTCATTTTTTGACAATTTTTACTTTTTTGAATTTATGGGTTTTCATGGTCTTCTGAAATTTGTTGGGCCCTCCTGAGTTCATTTCAGTGCTTTTCAGGGCATCTGGAAGACTCATTTCTTTTCATTTTTTGAAAATATTCGTGGACCATTCTCTGGACCTCTTGGAATATTTATATAACTTCAAAAATTCATTGCAAGTGAACCAGATGAGCGGGAATGTTAATTTTGTATTTGATGCATTCCTAGAAAAGTCTGGAATGCAGTGGTGTCTTCATTTCCAGTGTGCAATGCACGCTTCAAAAGTTACACCAGTTCAAAGTGGGCGTCATTGAAGTGTCTATGCTTGCTCATTTATCTGTAACTTTGTAAATTCATAGCAAGTGAAGCAGAAGAGCGGGAATGGAAATTTTGGATTTGATGCATTCCCAGTAAAGTCTGGAATGCAGTGGTGTCTTCATTTCCAGTGTGCAATGCACGCTTCAAAAGTTACACCAGTTCAAAGTGGGCGTCATTGAAGTGTCTATGCTTGCTCATTTATCTGTAACTTTGAAAATTCATAGCAAGTGAACCAGAAGAGCGGGAATGTTAATTTTGTATTTGATGCATTCGTAGAAAAGTCTGGAATGCAGTGGTGTCTTCATTTCCAGTGTGCAAGCACGCTTCAAAAGTTACACCAGTTCAAATTGGGCATCATTGAAGTGTCTATGCTTGCTCATGGATTTGTAATTTCGAAAATTCATTGCAAGTGGTTTACGGTTTTCATAGTCATCTGAAGTCTGTTGGGCCCTCCTGAGTACATTTCAGTGCTTTTCAAGGCATCTAGAAGACTTTCAGTTTTGGCCGTTTTTTGAAAAATTTCCAAGAGTAGACTCTTGGAAGAATTTCATTTTTTGACAATTTTTACTTTTTTGAATTTATGGGTTTTCATGGTCTTCTGAAATTTGTTGGGCCCTCCTGAGTTCATTTCAGTGCTTTTCAGGGCATCTGGAAGACTCATTTCTTTTCATTTTTTGAAAATATTCGTGGACCATTCTCTGGACCTCTTGGAATATTTATATAACTTCAAAAATTCATTGCAAGTGAACCAGATGAGCGGGAATGTTAATTTTGTATTTGATGCATTCCTAGAAAAGTCTGGAATGCAGTGGTGTCTTCATTTCCAGTGTGCAATGCACGCTTCAAAAGTTACACCAGTTCAAAGTGGGCGTCATTGAAGTGTCTATGCTTGCTCATTTATCTGTAACTTTGAAAATTCATAGCAAGTGAACCAGAAGAGCGGGAATGTTAATTTTGTATTTGATGCATTCCTAGAAAAGTCTGGAATGCAGTGGTGTCTTCATTTCCAGTGTGCAATGCACGCTTCAAAAGTTACACCAGTTCAAATTGGGCATCATTGAAGTGTCTATGCTTGCTCATGGATTTGTAATTTCGAAAATTCATTGCAAGTGGTTTACGGTTTTCATAGTCATCTGAAGTCTGTTGGGCCCTCCTGAGTACATTTCAGTGCTTTTCAAGGCATCTAGAAGACTTTCAGTTTTGGCCGTTTTTTGAAAAATTTCCAAGAGTAGACTCTTGGAAGAATTTCATTTTTTGACAATTTTTACTTTTTTGAATTTATGGGTTTTCATGGTCTTCTGAAATTTGTTGGGCCCTCCTGAGTTCATTTCAGTGCTTTTCAGGGCATCTGGAAGACTCATTTCTTTTCATTTTTTGAAAATATTCGTGGACCATTCTCTGGACCTCTTGGAATATTTATATAACTTCAAAAATTCATTGCAAGTGAACCAGATGAGCGGGAATGTTAATTTTGTATTTGATGCATTCCTAGAAAAGTCTGGAATGCAGTGGTGTCTTCATTTCCAGTGTGCAATGCACGCTTCAAAAGTTACACCAGTTCAAAGTGGGCGTCATTGAAGTGTCTATGCTTGCTCATTTATCTGTAACTTTGAAAATTCATAGCAAGTGAAGCAGAAGAGCGGGAATGGAAATTTTGGATTTGATGCATTCCCAGTAAAGTCTGGAATGCAGTGGTGTCTTCATTTCCAGTGTGCAATGCACGCTTCAAAAGTTACACCAGTTCAAAGTGGGCGTCATTGAAGTGTCTATGCTTGCTCATTTATCTGTAACTTTGAAAATTCATAGCAAGTGAACCAGAAGAGCGGGAATGTTAATTTTGTATTTGATGCATTCGTAGAAAAGTCTGGAATGCAGTGGTGTCTTCATTTCCAGTGTGCAAGCACGCTTCAAAAGTTACACCAGTTCAAATTGGGCATCATTGAAGTGTCTATGCTTGCTCATGGATTTGTAATTTCGAAAATTCATTGCAAGTGGTTTACGGTTTTCATAGTCATCTGAAGTCTGTTGGGCCCTCCTGAGTACATTTCAGTGCTTTTCAAGGCATCTAGAAGACTTTCAGTTTTGGCCGTTTTTTGAAAAATTTCCAAGAGTAGACTCTTGGAAGAATTTCATTTTTTGACAATTTTTACTTTTTTGAATTTATGGGTTTTCATGGTCTTCTGAAATTTGTTGGGCCCTCCTGAGTTCATTTCAGTGCTTTTCAGGGCATCTGGAAGACTCATTTCTTTTCATTTTTTGAAAATATTCGTGGACCATTCTCTGGACCTTTTGGAATATTTATATAACTTCAAAAATTCATTGCAAGTGAACCAGATGAGCGGGAATGTTAATTTTGGATTTGATGCATTCCCAGTAAAGTCTGGAATGCAGTGGTGTCTTCATTTCCAGTGTGCAATGCACGCTTCAAAAGTTACACCAGTTCAAAGTGGGCGTCATTGAAGTGTCTATGCTTGCTCATTTATCTGTAACTTTGAAAATTCATAGCAAGTGAAGCAGAAGAGCGGGAATGGAAATTTTGGATTTGATGCATTCCCAGTAAAGTCTGGAATGCAGTGGTGTCTTCATTTCCAGTGTGCAATGCACGCTTCAAAAGTTACACCAGTTCAAAGTGGGCGTCATTGAAGTGTCTATGCTTGCTCATGGATTTGTAATTTCGAAAATTCATTGCAAGTGGTTTACGGTTTTCATAGTCATCTGAAGTCTGTTGGGCCCTCCTGAGTACATTTCAGTGCTTTTCAAGGCATCTAGAAGACTTTCAGTTTTGGCCGTTTTTTGAAAAATTTCCAAGAGTAGACTCTTGGAAGAATTTCATTTTTTGACAATTTTTACTTTTTTGAATTTATGGGTTTTCATGGTCTTCTGAAATTTGTTGGGCCCTCCTGAGTTCATTTCAGTGCTTTTCAGGGCATCTGGAAGACTCATTTCTTTTCATTTTTTGAAAATATTCGTGGACCATTCTCTGGACCTCTTGGAATATTTATATAACTTCAAAAATTCATTGCAAGTGAACCAGATGAGCGGGAATGTTAATTTTGTATTTGATGCATTCCTAGAAAAGTCTGGAATGCAGTGGTGTCTTCATTTCCAGTGTGCAATGCACGCTTCAAAAGTTACACCAGTTCAAAGTGGGCGTCATTGAAGTGTCTATGCTTGCTCATTTATCTGTAACTTTGAAAATTCATAGCAAGTGAAGCAGAAGAGCGGGAATGGAAATTTTGGATTTGATGCATTCCCAGTAAAGTCTGGAATGCAGTGGTGTCTTCATTTCCAGTGTGCAATGCACGCTTCAAAAGTTACACCAGTTCAAAGTGGGCGTCATTGAAGTGTCTATGCTTGCTCATTTATCTGTAACTTTGAAAATTCATAGCAAGTGAACCAGAAGAGCGGGAATGTTAATTTTGTATTTGATGCATTCGTAGAAAAGTCTGGAATGCAGTGGTGTCTTCATTTCCAGTGTGCAAGCACGCTTCAAAAGTTACACCAGTTCAAATTGGGCATCATTGAAGTGTCTATGCTTGCTCATGGATTTGTAATTTCGAAAATTCATTGCAAGTGGTTTACGGTTTTCATAGTCATCTGAAGTCTGTTGGGCCCTCCTGAGTACATTTCAGTGCTTTTCAAGGCATCTAGAAGACTTTCAGTTTTGGCCGTTTTTTGAAAAATTTCCAAGAGTAGACTCTTGGAAGAATTTCATTTTTTGACAATTTTTACTTTTTTGAATTTATGGGTTTTCATGGTCTTCTGAAATTTGTTG
Organism: Brachycybe producta; assembly: GCA_036925085.1. NCBI lineage: Eukaryota > Metazoa > Arthropoda > Diplopoda > Playtdesmida > Andrognathidae > Brachycybe > Brachycybe producta. The sequence continues at coordinate 34,898 of JAUPFP010000222.1, forward strand.
GGCCCTCCTGAGTTCATTTCAGTGCTTTTCAGGGCATCTGGAAGACTCATTTCTTTTCATTTTTTGAAAATATTCGTGGACCATTCTCTGGACCTTTTGGAATATTTATATAACTTCAAAAATTCATTGCAAGTGAACCAGATGAGCGGGAATGTTAATTTTGGATTTGATGCATTCCCAGTAAAGTCTGGAATGCAGTGGTGTCTTCATTTCCAGTGTGCAATGCACGCTTCAAAAGTTACACCAGTTCAAAGTGGGCGTCATTGAAGTGTCTATGCTTGCTCATTTATCTGTAACTTTGAAAATTCATAGCAAGTGAACCAGAAGAGCGGGAATGTTAATTTTGTATTTGATGCATTCCTAGAAAAGTCTGGAATGCAGTGGTGTCTTCATTTCCAGTGTGCAATGCACGCTTCAAAAGTTACACCAGTTCAAATTGGGCATCATTGAAGTGTCTATGCTTGCTCATGGATTTGTAATTTCGAAAATTCATTGCAAGTGGTTTACGGTTTTCATAGTCATCTGAAGTCTGTTGGGCCCTCCTGAGTACATTTCAGTGCTTTTCAAGGCATCTAGAAGACTTTCAGTTTTGGCCGTTTTTTGAAAAATTTCCAAGAGTAGACTCTTGGAAGAATTTCATTTTTTGACAATTTTTACTTTTTTGAATTTATGGGTTTTCATGGTCTTCTGAAATTGGTTGGGCCCTCCTGAGTTCATTTCAGTGCTTTTCAGGGCATCTGGAAGACTCATTTCTTTTCATTTTTTGAAAATATTCGTGGACCATTCTCTGGACCTCTTGGAATATTTATATAACTTCAAAAATTCATTGCAAGTGAACCAGATGAGCGGGAATGTTAATTTTGTATTTGATGCATTCCTAGAAAAGTCTGGAATGCAGTGGTGTCTTCATTTCCAGTGTGCAATGCACGCTTCAAAAGTTACACCAGTTCAAAGTGGGCGTCATTGAAGTGTCTATGCTTGCTCATTTATCTGTAACTTTGAAAATTCATAGCAAGTGAAGCAGAAGAGCGGGAATGGAAATTTTGGATTTGATGCATTCCCAGTAAAGTCTGGAATGCAGTGGTGTCTTCATTTCCAGTGTGCAATGCACGCTTCAAAAGTTACACCAGTTCAAAGTGGGCGTCATTGAAGTGTCTATGCTTGCTCATTTATCTGTAACTTTGAAAATTCATAGCAAGTGAACCAGAAGAGCGGGAATGTTAATTTTGTATTTGATGCATTCCTAGAAAAGTCTGGAATGCAGTGGTGTCTTCATTTCCAGTGTGCAATGCACGCTTCAAAAGTTACACCAGTTCAAATTGGGCATCATTGAAGTGTCTATGCTTCCTCATGGATTTGTAATTTCGAAAATTCATTGCAAGTGGTTTACGGTTTTCATAGTCATCTGAAGTCTGTTGGGCCCTCCTGAGTACATTTCAGTGCTTTTCAAGGCATCTAGAAGACTTTCAGTTTTGGCCGTTTTTTGAAAAATTTCCAAGAGTAGACTCTTGGAAGAATTTCATTTTTTGACAATTTTTACTTTTTTGAATTTATGGGTTTTCATGGTCTTCTGAAATTTGTTGGGCCCTCCTGAGTTCATTTCAGTGCTTTTCAGGGCATCTGGAAGACTCATTTCTTTTCATTTTTTGAAAATATTCGTGGACCATTCTCTGGACCTCTTGGAATATTTATATAACTTCAAAAATTCATTGCAAGTGAACCAGATGAGCGGGAATGTTAATTTTGTATTTGATGCATTCCTAGAAAAGTCTGGAATGCAGTGGTGTCTTCATTTCCAGTGTGCAATGCACGCTTCAAAAGTTACACCAGTTCAAAGTGGGCGTCATTGAAGTGTCTATGCTTGCTCATTTATCTGTAACTTTGAAAATTCATAGCAAGTGAACCAGAAGAGCGGGAATGTTAATTTTGTATTTGATGCATTCCTAGAAAAGTCTGGAATGCAGTGGTGTCTTCATTTCCAGTGTGCAATGCACGCTTCAAAAGTTACACCAGTTCAAATTGGGCATCATTGAAGTGTCTATGCTTGCTCATGGATTTGTAATTTCGAAAATTCATTGCAAGTGGTTTACGGTTTTCATAGTCATCTGAAGTCTGTTGGGCCCTCCTGAGTACATTTCAGTGCTTTTCAAGGCATCTAGAAGACTTTCAGTTTTGGCCGTTTTTTGAAAAATTTCCAAGAGTAGACTCTTGGAAGAATTTCATTTTTTGACAATTTTTACTTTTTTGAATTTATGGGTTTTCATGGTCTTCTGAAATTTGTTGGGCCCTCCTGAGTTCATTTCAGTGCTTTTCAGGGCATCTGGAAGACTCATTTCTTTTCATTTTTTGAAAATATTCGTGGACCATTCTCTGGACCTCTTGGAATATTTATATAACTTCAAAAATTCATTGCAAGTGAACCAGATGAGCGGGAATGTTAATTTTGTATTTGATGCATTCCTAGAAAAGTCTGGAATGCAGTGGTGTCTTCATTTCCAGTGTGCAATGCACGCTTCAAAAGTTACACCAGTTCAAAGTGGGCGTCATTGAAGTGTCTATGCTTGCTCATTTATCTGTAACTTTGAAAATTCATAGCAAGTGAAGCAGAAGAGCGGGAATGGAAATTTTGGATTTGATGCATTCCCAGTAAAGTCTGGAATGCAGTGGTGTCTTCATTTCCAGTGTGCAATGCACGCTTCAAAAGTTACACCAGTTCAAAGTGGGCGTCATTGAAGTGTCTATGCTTGCTCATTTATCTGTAACTTTGAAAATTCATAGCAAGTGAACCAGAAGAGCGGGAATGTTAATTTTGTATTTGATGCATTCCTAGAAAAGTCTGGAATGCAGTGGTGTCTTCATTTCCAGTGTGGAATGCACGCTTCAAAAGTTACACCAGTTCAAATTGGGCATCATTGAAGTGTCTATGCTTGCTCATGGATTTGTAATTTCGAAAATTCATTGCAAGTGGTTTACGGTTTTCATAGTCATCTGAAGTCTGTTGGGCCCTCCTGAGTACATTTCAGTGCTTTTCAAGGCATCTAGAAGACTTTCAGTTTTGGCCGTTTTTTGAAAAATTTCCAAGAGTAGACTCTTGGAAGAATTTCATTTTTTGACAATTTTTACTTTTTTGAATTTATGGGTTTTCATGGTCTTCTGAAATTTGTTGGGCCCTCCTGAGTTCATTTCAGTGCTTTTCAGGGCATCTGGAAGACTCATTTCTTTTCATTTTTTGAAAATATTCGTGGACCATTCTCTGGACCTCTTGGAATATTTATATAACTTCAAAAATTCATTGCAAGTGAACCAGATGAGCGGGAATGTTAATTTTGTATTTGATGCATTCCTAGAAAAGTCTGGAATGCAGTGGTGTCTTCATTTCCAGTGTGCAATGCACGCTTCAAAAGTTACACCAGTTCAAAGTGGGCGTCATTGAAGTGTCTATGCTTGCTCATTTATCTGTAACTTTGAAAATTCATAGCAAGTGAAGCAGAAGAGCGGGAATGGAAATTTTGGATTTGATGCATTCCCAGTAAAGTCTGGAATGCAGTGGTGTCTTCATTTCCAGTGTGCAATGCACGCTTCAAAAGTTACACCAGTTCAAAGTGGGCGTCATTGAAGTGTCTATGCTTGCTCATTTATCTGTAACTTTGAAAATTCATAGCAAGTGAACCAGAAGAGCGGGAATGTTAATTTTGTATTTGATGCATTCCTAGAAAAGTCTGGAATGCAGTGGTGTCTTCATTTCCAGTGTGCAATGCACGCTTCAAAAGTTACACCAGTTCAAATTGGGCATCATTGAAGTGTCTATGCTTGCTCATGGATTTGTAATTTCGAAAATTCATTGCAAGTGGTTTACGGTTTTCATAGTCATCTGAAGTCTGTTGGGCCCTCCTGAGTACATTTCAGTGCTTTTCAAGGCATCTAGAAGACTTTCAGTTTTGGCCGTTTTTTGAAAAATTTCCAAGAGTAGACTCTTGGAAGAATTTCATTTTTTGACAATTTTTACTTTTTTGAATTTATGGGTTTTCATGGTCTTCTGAAATTTGTTGGGCCCTCCTGAGTTCATTTCAGTGCTTTTCAGGGCATCTGGAAGACTCATTTCTTTTCATTTTTTGAAAATATTCGTGGACCATTCTCTGGACCTCTTGGAATATTTATATAACTTCAAAAATTCATTGCAAGTGAACCAGATGAGCGGGAATGTTAATTTTGTATTTGATGCATTCCTAGAAAAGTCTGGAATGCAGTGGTGTCTTCATTTCCAGTGTGCAATGCACGCTTCAAAAGTTACACCAGTTCAAAGTGGGCGTCATTGAAGTGTCTATGCTTGCTCATTTATCTGTAACTTTGAAAATTCATAGCAAGTGAACCAGAAGAGCGGGAATGTTAATTTTGTATTTGATGCATTCCTAGAAAAGTCTGGAATGCAGTGGTGTCTTCATTTCCAGTGTGCAATGCACGCTTCAAAAGTTACACCAGTTCAAATTGGGCATCATTGAAGTGTCTATGCTTGCTCATGGATTTGTAATTTCGAAAATTCATTGCAAGTGGTTTACGGTTTTCATAGTCATCTGAAGTCTGTTGGGCCCTCCTGAGTACATTTCAGTGCTTTTCAAGGCATCTAGAAGACTTTCAGTTTTGGCCGTTTTTTGAAAAATTTCCAAGAGTAGACTCTTGGAAGAATTTCATTTTTTGACAATTTTTACTTTTTTGAATTTATGGGTTTTCATGGTCTTCTGAAATTTGTTGGGCCCTCCTGAGTTCATTTCAGTGCTTTTCAGGGCATCTGGAAGACTCATTTCTTTTCATTTTTTGAAAATATTCGTGGACCATTCTCTGGACCTCTTGGAATATTTATATAACTTCAAAAATTCATTGCAAGTGAACCAGATGAGCGGGAATGTTAATTTTGTATTTGATGCATTCCTAGAAAAGTCTGGAATGCAGTGGTGTCTTCATTTCCAGTGTGCAATGCACGCTTCAAAAGTTACACCAGTTCAAAGTGGGCGTCATTGAAGTGTCTATGCTTGCTCATTTATCTGTAACTTTGAAAATTCATAGCAAGTGAACCAGAAGAGCGGGAATGTTAATTTTGTATTTGATGCATTCCTAGAAAAGTCTGGAATGCAGTGGTGTCTTCATTTCCAGTGTGCAATGCACGCTTCAAAAGTTACACCAGTTCAAATTGGGCATCATTGAAGTGTCTATGCTTGCTCATGGATTTGTAATTTCGAAAATTCATTGCAAGTGGTTTACGGTTTTCATAGTCATCTGAAGTCTGTTGGGCCCTCCTGAGTACATTTCAGTGCTTTTCAAGGCATCTAGAAGACTTTCAGTTTTGGCCGTTTTTTGAAAAATTTCCAAGAGTAGACTCTTGGAAGAATTTCATTTTTTGACAATTTTTACTTTTTTGAATTTATGGGTTTTCATGGTCTTCTGAAATTTGTTGGGCCCTCCTGAGTTCATTTCAGTGCTTTTCAGGGCATCTGGAAGACTCATTTCTTTTCATTTTTTGAAAATATTCGTGGACCATTCTCTGGACCTCTTGGAATATTTATATAACTTCAAAAATTCATTGCAAGTGAACCAGATGAGCGGGAATGTTAATTTTGTATTTGATGCATTCCTAGAAAAGTCTGGAATGCAGTGGTGTCTTCATTTCCAGTGTGCAATGCACGCTTCAAAAGTTACACCAGTTCAAAGTGGGCGTCATTGAAGTGTCTATGCTTGCTCATTTATCTGTAACTTTGAAAATTCATAGCAAGTGAAGCAGAAGAGCGGGAATGGAAATTTTGGATTTGATGCATTCCCAGTAAAGTCTGGAATGCAGTGGTGTCTTCATTTCCAGTGTGCAATGCACGCTTCAAAAGTTACACCAGTTCAAAGTGGGCGTCATTGAAGTGTCTATGCTTGCTCATTTATCTGTAACTTTGAAAATTCATAGCAAGTGAACCAGAAGAGCGGGAATGTTAATTTTGTATTTGATGCATTCCTAGAAAAGTCTGGAATGCAGTGGTGTCTTCATTTCCAGTGTGCAATGCACGCTTCAAAAGTTACACCAGTTCAAATTGGGCATCATTGAAGTGTCTATGCTTGCTCATGGATTTGTAATTTCGAAAATTCATTGCAAGTGGTTTACGGTTTTCATAGTCATCTGAAGTCTGTTGGGCCCTCCTGAGTACATTTCAGTGCTTTTCAAGGCATCTAGAAGACTTTCAGTTTTGGCCGTTTTTTGAAAAATTTCCAAGAGTAGACTCTTGGAAGAATTTCATTTTTTGACAATTTTTACTTTTTTGAATTTATGGGTTTTCATGGTCTTCTGAAATTTGTTGGGCCCTCCTGAGTTCATTTCAGTGCTTTTCAGGGCATCTGGAAGACTCATTTCTTTTCATTTTTTGAAAATATTCGTGGACCATTCTCTGGACCTCTTGGAATATTTATATAACTTCAAAAATTCATTGCAAGTGAACCAGATGAGCGGGAATGTTAATTTTGTATTTGATGCATTCCTAGAAAAGTCTGGAATGCAGTGGTGTCTTCATTTCCAGTGTGCAATGCACGCTTCAAAAGTTACACCAGTTCAAAGTGGGCGTCATTGAAGTGTCTATGCTTGCTCATTTATCTGTAACTTTGAAAATTCATAGCAAGTGAACCAGAAGAGCGGGAATGTTAATTTTGTATTTGATGCATTCCTAGAAAAGTCTGGAATGCAGTGGTGTCTTCATTTCCAGTGTGCAATGCACGCTTCAAAAGTTACACCAGTTCAAATTGGGCATCATTGAAGTGTCTATGCTTGCTCATGGATTTGTAATTTCGAAAATTCATTGCAAGTGGTTTACGGTTTTCATAGTCATCTGAAGTCTGTTGGGCCCTCCTGAGTACATTTCAGTGCTTTTCAAGGCATCTAGAAGACTTTCAGTTTTGGCCGTTTTTTGAAAAATTTCCAAGAGTAGACTCTTGGAAGAATTTCATTTTTTGACAATTTTTACTTTTTTGAATTTATGGGTTTTCATGGTCTTCTGAAATTTGTTGGGCCCTCCTGAGTTCATTTCAGTGCTTTTCAGGGCATCTGGAAGACTCATTTCTTTTCATTTTTTGAAAATATTCGTGGACCATTCTCTGGACCTCTTGGAATATTTATATAACTTCAAAAATTCATTGCAAGTGAACCAGATGAGCGGGAATGTTAATTTTGTATTTGATGCATTCCTAGAAAAGTCTGGAATGCAGTGGTGTCTTCATTTCCAGTGTGCAATGCACGCTTCAAAAGTTACACCAGTTCAAAGTGGGCGTCATTGAAGTGTCTATGCTTGCTCATTTATCTGTAACTTTGAAAATTCATAGCAAGTGAACCAGAAGAGCGGGAATGTTAATTTTGTATTTGATGCATTCCTAGAAAAGTCTGGAATGCAGTGGTGTCTTCATTTCCAGTGTGCAATGCACGCTTCAAAAGTTACACCAGTTCAAATTGGGCATCATTGAAGTGTCTATGCTTGCTCATGGATTTGTAATTTCGAAAATTCATTGCAAGTGGTTTACGGTTTTCATAGTCATCTGAAGTCTGTTGGGCCCTCCTGAGTACATTTCAGTGCTTTTCAAGGCATCTAGAAGACTTTCAGTTTTGGCCGTTTTTTGAAAAATTTCCAAGAGTAGACTCTTGGAAGAATTTCATTTTTTGACAATTTTTACTTTTTTGAATTTATGGGTTTTCATGGTCTTCTGAAATTTGTTGGGCCCTCCTGAGTTCATTTCAGTGCTTTTCAGGGCATCTGGAAGACTCATTTCTTTTCATTTTTTGAAAATATTCGTGGACCATTCTCTGGACCTCTTGGAATATTTATATAACTTCAAAAATTCATTGCAAGTGAACCAGATGAGCGGGAATGTTAATTTTGTATTTGATGCATTCCTAGAAAAGTCTGGAATGCAGTGGTGTCTTCATTTCCAGTGTGCAATGCACGCTTCAAAAGTTACACCAGTTCAAAGTGGGCGTCATTGAAGTGTCTATGCTTGCTCATTTATCTGTAACTTTGAAAATTCATAGCAAGTGAAGCAGAAGAGCGGGAATGGAAATTTTGGATTTGATGCATTCCCAGTAAAGTCTGGAATGCAGTGGTGTCATCATTTCCAGTGTGCAATGCACGCTTCAAAAGTTACACCAGTTCAAAGTGGGCGTCATTGAAGTGTCTATGCTTGCTCATTTATCTGTAACTTTGAAAATTCATAGCAAGTGAACCAGAAGAGCGGGAATGTTAATTTTGTATTTGATGCATTCCTAGAAAAGTCTGGAATGCAGTGGTGTCTTCATTTCCAGTGTGCAATGCACGCTTCAAAAGTTACACCAGTTCAAAGTGGGCGTCATTGAAGTGTCTATGCTTGCTCATTTATCTGTAACTTTGAAAATTCATAGCAAGTGAACCAGAAGAGCGGGAATGTTAATTTTGTATTTGATGCATTCCTAGAAAAGTCTGGAATGCAGTGGTGTCTTCATTTCCAGTGTGCAATGCACGCTTCAAAAGTTACACCAGTTCAAAGTGGGCGTCATTGAAGTGTCTATGCTTGCTCATTTATCTGTAACTTTGAAAATTCATAGCAAGTGAACCAGAAGAGCGGGAATGTTAATTTTGTATTTGATGCATTCCTAGAAAAGTCTGGAATGCAGTGGTGTCTTCATTTCCAGTGTGCAATGCACGCTTCAAAAGTTACACCAGTTCAAATTGGGCATCATTGAAGTGTCTATGCTTGCTCATGGATTTGTAATTTCGAAAATTCATTGCAAGTGGTTTACGGTTTTCATAGTCATCTGAAGTCTGTTGGGCCCTCCTGAGTACATTTCAGTGCTTTTCAAGGCATCTAGAAGACTTTCAGTTTTGGCCGTTTTTTGAAAAATTTCCAAGAGTAGACTCTTGGAAGAATTTCATTTTTTGACAATTTTTACTTTTTTGAATTTATGGGTTTTCATGGTCTTCTGAAATTTGTTGGGCCCTCCTGAGTTCATTTCAGTGCTTTTCAGGGCATCTGGAAGACTCATTTCTTTTCATTTTTTGAAAATATTCGTGGACCATTCTCTGGACCTCTTGGAATATTTATATAACTTCAAAAATTCATTGCAAGTGAACCAGATGAGCGGGAATGTTAATTTTGTATTTGATGCATTCCTAGAAAAGTCTGGAATGCAGTGGTGTCTTCATTTCCAGTGTGCAATGCACGCTTCAAAAGTTACACCAGTTCAAAGTGGGCGTCATTGAAGTGTCTATGCTTGCTCATTTATCTGTAACTTTGAAAATTCATAGCAAGTGAACCAGAAGAGCGGGAATGTTAATTTTGTATTTGATGCATTCCTAGAAAAGTCTGGAATGCAGTGGTGTCTTCATTTCCAGTGTGGAATGCACGCTTCAAAAGTTACACCAGTTCAAATTGGGCATCATTGAAGTGTCTATGCTTGCTCATAGATTTGTAATTTCGAAAATTCATTGCAAGTGGTTTACGGTTTTCATAGTCATCTGAAGTCTGTTGGGCCCTCCTGAGTACATTTCAGTGCTTTTCAAGGCATCTAGAAGACTTTCAGTTTTGGCCGTTTTTTGAAAAATTTCCAAGAGTAGACTCTTGGAAGAATTTCATTTTTTGACAATTTTTACTTTTTTGAATTTATGGGTTTTCATGGTCTTCTGAAATTTGTTGGGCCCTCCTGAGTTCATTTCAGTGCTTTTCAGGGCATCTGGAAGACTCATTTCTTTTCATTTTTTGAAAATATTCGTGGACCATTCTCTGGACCTCTTGGAATATTTATATAACTTCAAAAATTCATTGCAAGTGAACCAGATGAGCGGGAATGTTAATTTTGTATTTGATGCATTCCTAGAAAAGTCTGAAATGCAGTGGTGTCTTCATTTCCAGTGTGCAATGCACGCTTCAAAAGTTACACCAGTTCAAAGTGGGCGTCATTGAAGTGTCTATGCTTGCTCATTTATCTGTAACTTTGAAAATTCATAGCAAGTGAAGCAGAAGAGCGGGAATGGAAATTTTGGATTTGATGCATTCCCAGTAAAGTCTGGAATGCAGTGGTGTCATCATTTCCAGTGTGCAATGCACGCTTCAAAAGTTACACCAGTTCAAAGTGGGCGTCATTGAAGTGTCTATGCTTGCTCATTTATCTGTAACTTTGAAAATTCATAGCAAGTGAACCAGAAGAGCGGGAATGTTAATTTTGTATTTGATGCATTCCTAGAAAAGTCTGGAATGCAGTGGTGTCTTCATTTCCAGTGTGCAATGCACGCTTCAAAAGTTACACCAGTTCAAAGTGGGCGTCATTGAAGTGTCTATGCTTGCTCATTTATCTGTAACTTTGAAAATTCATAGCAAGTGAACCAGAAGAGCGGGAATGTTAATTTTGTATTTGATGCATTCCTAGAAAAGTCTGGAATGCAGTGGTGTCTTCATTTCCAGTGTGGAATGCACGCTTCAAAAGTTACACCAGTTCAAATTGGGCATCATTGAAGTGTCTATGCTTGCTCATGGATTTGTAATTTCGAAAATTCATTGCAAGTGGTTTACGGTTTTCATAGTCATCTGAAGTCTGTTGGGCCCTCCTGAGTACATTTCAGTGCTTTTCAAGGCATCTAGAAGACTTTCAGTTTTGGCCGTTTTTTGAAAAATTTCCAAGAGTAGACTCTTGGAAGAATTTCATTTTTTGACAATTTTTACTTTTTTGAATTTATGGGTTTTCATGGTCTTCTGAAATTTGTTGGGCCCTCCTGAGTTCATTTCAGTGCTTTTCAGGGCATCTGGAAGACTCATTTCTTTTCATTTTTTGAAAATATTCGTGGACCATTCTCTGGACCTCTTGGAATATTTATATAACTTCAAAAATTCATTGCAAGTGAACCAGATGAGCGGGAATGTTAATTTTGTATTTGATGCATTCCTAGAAAAGTCTGGAATGCAGTGGTGTCTTCATTTCCAGTGTGCAATGCACGCTTCAAAAGTTACACCAGTTCAAAGTGGGCGTCATTGAAGTGTCTATGCTTGCTCATTTATCTGTAACTTTGAAAATTCATAGCAAGTGAACCAGAAGAGCGGGAATGTTAATTTTGTATTTGATGCATTCCTAGAAAAGTCTGGAATGCAGTGGTGTCTTCATTTCCAGTGTGCAATGCACGCTTCAAAAGTTACACCAGTTCAAAGTGGGCGTCATTGAAGTGTCTATGCTTGCTCATTTATCTGTAACTTATGGGTTTTCATGGTCTTCTGAAATTTGTTGGGCCCTCCTGAGTTCATTTCAGTGCTTTTCAGGGCATCTGGAAGACTCATTTCTTTTCATTTTTTGAAAATATTCGTGGACCATTCTCTGGACCTCTTGGAATATTTATATAACTTCAAAAATTCATTGCAAGTGAACCAGATGAGCGGGAATGTTAATTTTGTATTTGATGCATTCCTAGAAAAGTCTGGAATGCAGTGGTGTCTTCATTTCCAGTGTGCAATGCACGCTTCAAAAGTTACACCAGTTCAAAGTGGGCGTCATTGAAGTGTCTATGCTTGCTCATTTATCTGTAACTTTGAAAATTCATAGCAAGTGAAGCAGAAGAGCGGGAATGGAAATTTTGGATTTGATGCATTCCCAGTAAAGTCTGGAATGCAGTGGTGTCTTCATTTCCAGTGTGCAATGCACGCTTCAAAAGTTACACCAGTTCAAAGTGGGCGTCATTGAAGTGTCTATGCTTGCTCATTTATCTGTAACTTTGAAAATTCATAGCAAGTGAACCAGAAGAGCGGGAATGTTAATTTTGTATTTGATGCATTCCTAGAAAAGTCTGGAATGCAGTGGTGTCTTCATTTCCAGTGTGGAATGCACGCTTCAAAAGTTACACCAGTTCAAATTGGGCATCATTGAAGTGTCTATGCTTGCTCATGGATTTGTAATTTCGAAAATTCATTGCAAGTGGTTTACGGTTTTCATAGTCATCTGAAGTCTGTTGGGCCCTCCTGAGTACATTTCAGTGCTTTTCAAGGCATCTAGAAGACTTTCAGTTTTGGCCGTTTTTTGAAAAATTTCCAAGAGTAGACTCTTGGAAGAATTTCATTTTTTGACAATTTTTACTTTTTTGAATTTATGGGTTTTCATGGTCTTCTGAAATTTGTTGGGCCCTCCTGAGTTCATTTCAGTGCTTTTCAGGGCATCTGGAAGACTCATTTCTTTTCATTTTTTGAAAATATTCGTGGACCATTCTCTGGACCTCTTGGAATATTTATATAACTTCAAAAATTCATTGCAAGTGAACCAGATGAGCGGGAATGTTAATTTTGTATTTGATGCATTCCTAGAAAAGTCTGGAATGCAGTGGTGTCTTCATTTCCAGTGTGCAATGCACGCTTCAAAAGTTACACCAGTTCAAAGTGGGCGTCATTGAAGTGTCTATGCTTGCTCATTTATCTGTAACTTTGAAAATTCATAGCAAGTGAAGCAGAAGAGCGGGAATGGAAATTTTGGATTTGATGCATTCCCAGTAAAGTCTGGAATGCAGTGGTGTCTTCATTTCCAGTGTGCAATGCACGCTTCAAAAGTTACACCAGTTCAAAGTGGGCGTCATTGAAGTGTCTATGCTTGCTCATTTATCTGTAACTTTGAAAATTCATAGCAAGTGAACCAGAAGAGCGGGAATGTTAATTTTGTATTTGATGCATTCCTAGAAAAGTCTGGAATGCAGTGGTGTCTTCATTTCCAGTGTGGAATGCACGCTTCAAAAGTTACACCAGTTCAAATTGGGCATCATTGAAGTGTCTATGCTTGCTCATGGATTTGTAATTTCGAAAATTCATTGCAAGTGGTTTACGGTTTTCATAGTCATCTGAAGTCTGTTGGGCCCTCCTGAGTACATTTCAGTGCTTTTCAAGGCATCTAGAAGACTTTCAGTTTTGGCCGTTTTTTGAAAAATTTCCAAGAGTAGACTCTTGGAAGAATTTCATTTTTTGACAATTTTTACTTTTTTGAATTTATGGGTTTTCATGGTCTTCTGAAATTTGTTGGGCCCTCCTGAGTTCATTTCAGTGCTTTTCAGGGCATCTGGAAGACTCATTTCTTTTCATTTTTTGAAAATATTCGTGGACCATTCTCTGGACCTCTTGGAATATTTATATAACTTCAAAAATTCATTGCAAGTGAACCAGATGAGCGGGAATGTTAATTTTGTATTTGATGCATTCCTAGAAAAGTCTGGAATGCAGTGGTGTCTTCATTTCCAGTGTGCAATGCAGGCTTCAAAAGTTACACCAGTTCAAAGTGGGCGTCATTGAAGTGTCTATGCTTGCTCATTTATCTGTAACTTTGAAAATTCATAGCAAGTGAACCAGAAGAGCGGGAATGTTAATTTTGTATTTGATGCATTCCTAGAAAAGTCTGGAATGCAGTGGTGTCTTCATTTCCAGTGTGCAATGCACGCTTCAAAAGTTACACCAGTTCAAAGTGGGCGTCATTGAAGTGTCTATGCTTGCTCATTTATCTGTAACTTTGAAAATTCATAGCAAGTGAAGCAGAAGAGCGGGAATGGAAATTTTGGATTTGATGCATTCCCAGTAAAGTCTGGAATGCAGTGGTGTCTTCATTTCCAGTGTGCAATGCACGCTTCAAAAGTTACACCAGTTCAAAGTGGGCGTCATTGAAGTGTCTATGCTTGCTCATTTATCTGTAACTTTGAAAATTCATAGCAAGTGAACCAGAAGAGCGGGAATGTTAATTTTGTATTTGATGCATTCCTAGAAAAGTCTGGAATGCAGTGGTGTCTTCATTTCCAGTGTGCAATGCACGCTTCAAAAGTTACACCAGTTCAAAGTGGGCGTCATTGAAGTGTCTATGCTTGCTCATTTATCTGTAACTTTGAAAATTCATAGCAAGTGAAGCAGAAGATCGGGAATGGAAATTTTGGATTTGATGCATTCCCAGTAAAGTCTGGAATGCAGTGGTGTCTTCATTTCCAGTGTGCAATGCACGCTTCAAAAGTTACACCAGTTCAAAGTGGGCGTCATTGAAGTGTCTATGCTTGCTCATTTATCTGTAACTTTGAAAATTCATAGCAAGTGAACCAGAAGAGCGGGAATGTTAATTTTGTATTTGATGCATTCCTAGAAAAGTCTGGAATGCAGTGGTGTCTTCATTTCCAGTGTGCAATGCACGCTTCAAAAGTTACACCAGTTCAAAGTGGGCGTCATTGAAGTGTCTATGCTTGCTCATTTATCTGTAACTTTGAAAATTCATAGCAAGTGAACCAGAAGAGCGGGAATGTTAATTTTGTATTTGATGCATTCCTAGAAAAGTCTGGAATGCAGTGGTGTCTTCATTTCCAGTGTGCAATGCACGCTTCAAAAGTTACACCAGTTCAAATTGGGCATCATTGAAGTGTCTATGCTTGCTCATGGATTTGTAATTTCGAAAATTCATTGCAAGTGGTTTACGGTTTTCATAGTCATCTGAAGTCTGTTGGGCCCTCCTGAGTACATTTCAGTGCTTTTCAAGGCATCTAGAAGACTTTCAGTTTTGGCCGTTTTTTGAAAAATTTCCAAGAGTAGACTCTTGGAAGAATTTCATTTTTTGACAATTTTTACTTTTTTGAATTTATGGGTTTTCATGGTCTTCTGAAATTTGTTGGGCCCTCCTGAGTTCATTTCAGTGCTTTTCAGGGCATCTGGAAGACTCATTTCTTTTCATTTTTTGAAAATATTCGTGGACCATTCTCTGGACCTCTTGGAATATTTATATAACTTCAAAAATTCATTGCAAGTGAACCAGATGAGCGGGAATGGAAATTTTGGATTTGATGCATTCCCAGTAAAGTCTGGAATGCAGTGGTGTCTTCATTTCCAGTGTGCAATGCACGCTTCAAAAGTTACACCAGTTCAAAGTGGGCGTCATTGAAGTGTCTATGCTTGCTCATTTATCTGTAACTTTGAAAATTCATAGCAAGTGAACCAGAAGAGCGGGAATGTTAATTTTGTATTTGATGCATTCCTAGAAAAGTCTGGAATGCAGTGGTGTCTTCATTTCCAGTGTGGAATGCACGCTTCAAAAGTTACACCAGTTCAAATTGGGCATCATTGAAGTGTCTATGCTTGCTCATGGATTTGTAATTTCGAAAATTCATTGCAAGTGGTTTACGGTTTTCATAGTCATCTGAAGTCTGTTGGGCCCTCCTGAGTACATTTCAGTGCTTTTCAAGGCATCTAGAAGACTTTCAGTTTTGGCCGTTTTTTGAAAAATTTCCAAGAGTAGACTCTTGGAAGAATTTCATTTTTTGACAATTTTTACTTTTTTGAATTTATGGGTTTTCATGGTCTTCTGAAATTTGTTGGGCCCTCCTGAGTTCATTTCAGTGCTTTTCAGGGCATCTGGAAGACTCATTTCTTTTCATTTTTTGAAAATATTCGTGGACCATTCTCTGGACCTCTTGGAATATTTATATAACTTCAAAAATTCATTGCAAGTGAACCAGATGAGCGGGAATGTTAATTTTGTATTTGATGCATTCCTAGAAAAGTCTGGAATGCAGTGGTGTCTTCATTTCCAGTGTGCAATGCACGCTTCAAAAGTTACACCAGTTCAAAGTGGGCGTCATTGAAGTGTCTATGCTTGCTCATTTATCTGTAACTTTGAAAATTCATAGCAAGTGAACCAGAAGAGCGGGAATGTTAATTTTGTATTTGATGCATTCCTAGAAAAGTCTGGAATGCAGTGGTGTCTTCATTTCCAGTGTGCAATGCACGCTTCAAAAGTTACACCAGTTCAAAGTGGGCGTCATTGAAGTGTCTATGCTTGCTCATTTATCTGTAACTTTGAAAATTCATAGCAAGTGAAGCAGAAGAGCGGGAATGGAAATTTTGGATTTGATGCATTCCCAGTAAAGTCTGGAATGCAGTGGTGTCTTCATTTCCAGTGTGCAATGCACGCTTCAAAAGTTACACCAGTTCAAAGTGGGCGTCATTGAAGTGTCTATGCTTGCTCATTTATCTGTAACTTTGAAAATTCATAGCAAGTGAACCAGAAGAGCGGGAATGTTAATTTTGTATTTGATGCATTCCTAGAAAAGTCTGGAATGCAGTGGTGTCTTCATTTCCAGTGTGCAATGCACGCTTCAAAAGTTACACCAGTTCAAATTGGGCATCATTGAAGTGTCTATGCTTGCTCATGGATTTGTAATTTCGAAAATTCATTGCAAGTGGTTTACGGTTTTCATAGTCATCTGAAGTCTGTTGGGCCCTCCTGAGTACATTTCAGTGCTTTTCAAGGCATCTAGAAGACTTTCAGTTTTGGCCGTTTTTTGAAAAATTTCCAAGAGTAGACTCTTGGAAGAATTTCATTTTTTGACAATTTTTACTTTTTTGAATTTATGGGTTTTCATGGTCTTCTGAAATTTGTTGGGCCCTCCTGAGTTCATTTCAGTGCTTTTCAGGGCATCTGGAAGACTCATTTCTTTTCATTTTTTGAAAATATTCGTGGACCATTCTCTGGACCTCTTGGAATATTTATATAACTTCAAAAATTCATTGCAAGTGAACCAGATGAGCGGGAATGTTAATTTTGTATTTGATGCATTCCTAGAAAAGTCTGGAATGCAGTGGTGTCTTCATTTCCAGTGTGCAATGCACGCTTCAAAAGTTACACCAGTTCAAAGTGGGCGTCATTGAAGTGTCTATGCTTGCTCATTTATCTGTAACTTTGAAAATTCATAGCAAGTGAAGCAGAAGAGCGGGAATGTTAATTTTGTATTTGATGCATTCCTAGAAAAGTCTGGAATGCAGTGGTGTCTTCATTTCCAGTGTGCAATGCACGCTTCAAAAGTTACACCAGTTCAAAGTGGGCGTCATTGAAGTGTCTATGCTTGCTCATTTATCTGTAACTTTGAAAATTCATAGCAAGTGAACCAGAAGAGCGGGAATGTTAATTTTGTATTTGATGCATTCCTAGAAAAGTCTGGAATGCAGTGGTGTCTTCATTTCCAGTGTGCAATGCACGCTTCAAAAGTTACACCAGTTCAAAGTGGGCGTCATTGAAGTGTCTATGCTTGCTCATTTATCTGTAACTTTGAAAATTCATAGCAAGTGAAGCAGAAGAGCGGGAATGGAAATTTTGGATTTGATGCATTCCCAGTAAAGTCTGGAATGCAGTGGTGTCTTCATTTCCAGTGTGCAATGCACGCTTCAAAAGTTACACCAGTTCAAATTGGGCATCATTGAAGTGTCTATGCTTGCTCATGGATTTGTAATTTCGAAAATTCATTGCAAGTGGTTTACGGTTTTCATAGTCATCTGAAGTCTGTTGGGCCCTCCTGAGTACATTTCAGTGCTTTTCAAGGCATCTAGAAGACTTTCAGTTTTGGCCGTTTTTTGAAAAATTTCCAAGAGTAGACTCTTGGAAGAATTTCATTTTTTGACAATTTTTACTTTTTTGAATTTATGGGTTTTCATGGTCTTCTGAAATTTGTTGGGCCCTCCTGAGTTCATTTCAGTGCTTTTCAGGGCATCTGGAAGACTCATTTCTTTTCATTTTTTGAAAATATTCGTGGACCATTCTCTGGACCTCTTGGAATATTTATATAACTTCAAAAATTCATTGCAAGTGAACCAGATGAGCGGGAATGTTAATTTTGTATTTGATGCATTCCTAGAAAAGTCTGGAATGCAGTGGTGTCTTCATTTCCAGTGTGCAATGCACGCTTCAAAAGTTACACCAGTTCAAAGTGGGCGTCATTGAAGTGTCTATGCTTGCTCATTTATCTGTAACTTTGAAAATTCATAGCAAGTGAAGCAGAAGAGCGGGAATGGAAATTTTGGATTTGATGCATTCCCAGTAAAGTCTGGAATGCAGTGGTGTCTTCATTTCCAGTGTGCAATGCACGCTTCAAAAGTTACACCAGTTCAAAGTGGGCGTCATTGAAGTGTCTATGCTTGCTCATTTATCTGTAACTTTGAAAATTCATAGCAAGTGAACCAGAAGAGCGGGAATGTTAATTTTGTATTTGATGCATTCCTAGAAAAGTCTGGAATGCAGTGGTGTCTTCATTTCCAGTGTGGAATGCACGCTTCAAAAGTTACACCAGTTCAAATTGGGCATCATTGAAGTGTCTATGCTTGCTCATGGATTTGTAATTTCGAAAATTCATTGCAAGTGGTTTACGGTTTTCATAGTCATCTGAAGTCTGTTGGGCCCTCCTGAGTACATTTCAGTGCTTTTCAAGGCATCTAGAAGACTTTCAGTTTTGGCCGTTTTTTGAAAAATTTCCAAGAGTAGACTCTTGGAAGAATTTCATTTTTTGGCAATTTTTACTTTTTTGAATTTATGGGTTTTCATGGTCTTCTGAAATTTGTTGGGCCCTCCTGAGTTCATTTCAGTGCTTTTCAGGGCATCTGGAAGACTCATTTCTTTTCATTTTTTGAAAATATTCGTGGACCATTCTCTGGACCTCTTGGAATATTTATATAACTTCAAAAATTCATTGCAAGTGAACCAGATGAGCGGGAATGTTAATTTTGTATTTGATGCATTCCTAGAAAAGTCTGGAATGCAGTGGTGTCTTCATTTCCAGTGTGCAATGCACGCTTCAAAAGTTACACCAGTTCAAAGTGGGCATCATTGAAGTGTCTATGCTTGCTCATGGATTTGTAATTTCGAAAATTCATTGCAAGTGGTTTACGGTTTTCATAGTCATCTGAAGTCTGTTGGGCCCTCCTGAGTACATTTCAGTGCTTTTCAAGGCATCTAGAAGACTTTCAGTTTTGGCCGTTTTTTGAAAAATTTCCAAGAGTCTCTTGGAAGAATTTCATTTTTTGACAATTTTTTATTTTTGAAATTATGGGTTTTTATATTCCTAGGAAGTCTGTTCGGTCCCTCCTGAGTTCATTTCAGTGCCTAGAAAAGACTGGAATGCAGGTATGTCTTCAATTCCATTGTGCACTGTACGCTTCAAACGTTACACCAGTTCGAAGTTGGCGTCATTGAAGTGTTTATGCTTGCTCATGGATTTGTAAATTCGAAATTCTCGTGACCCTTCTAGTTTTTAAATAGAAAATTAAAAGGCAATTCCCTAAATTGCCCATACACTTTAACATGAAAAGATCGAAATATTTTATTGTTAGTAAAAACTCTTTCAGTCTATTATTATATAATTTCCTGTAATTACGGCGGGCTTACAGCGCCACGTTACGAGATTTATGCGCAAGACACAATATTTGCTTCAAATGAGCAGCAATCTCTTATTTTGTATGCTATGTTTTCATCAAGGAGGATGCAGACATTGGGAATGAATCTCGTAGGATATCGCAACCCATTTTACTTTTTATATGCGTTTTACTGGGTTTTAAGATAATAATTCTATTTTCTGATTATCCAGTAAAACGCGGCTAAAGACGTAAACTGCCTTTCCATACATACAATCTGATATGAATCTCTGTGAATCTTTGTGAATCTCGTACATGATTTTGTTTTAATGTCGGTCCTCTTGGGTTTGATGCTGTCAATCAGCTTGTAGGAACACTATCGCCATCTATTGAATACAAGCAAATATAATTTTAGTTTTAATTTTTAAAATTTGTGGGATGTTTTATGTTTCAAGTAATCTTGGTTTTATGAACAACTGATTTGTGTTAGGAACTAGAAAAGTGTGTTTAGAAACTGTAATTGTACTAGTTCCGAGTATGGTTCTCCAGTGTGGGCACCTATGTATCTGTCTCAGGAATGATGTGTATGTCCCATATAAGTTGTGATGTTACATGTTTTCACCTTTGTTACAAATTAATTATTGTTATTCTTTTCAATAGGAGAGGAGGAGCAGGAGCACCAAGATCAGGAGGAGGAGGAGGAGGCGACAGAGTAGGAGCACCATGATCAGGAGGAGGAGCGAAGAGGAGGTATAACGGTATTGTCTAGTTTTTCGATTTTCTTTCCGAGTATTTAAAATATCGAAATGTTTTTAAGCTGAGCCCAGCCCTAAGCCTAGTACAAACCGGGTGATAATCGCCGGAACACATTGTCAAAAGTTATGTTTCCTCGATGACTTTTGCCAGTATTTAGCAACATCGCCTCGAGAATCGGGTGGCTTGACATCGAAGAGTGTTGTTTGTTTTTCTTGTTTCCCCACTTCAAATGGAAAACATTACTCATACGGTACCTAGAAGCGAATGTCTAACGCCACCTGTGGTCAAATAGATTCAGTACAG
Organism: Brachycybe producta; assembly: GCA_036925085.1. Taxonomy (NCBI): domain Eukaryota; kingdom Metazoa; phylum Arthropoda; class Diplopoda; order Playtdesmida; family Andrognathidae; genus Brachycybe; species Brachycybe producta. The sequence goes on from JAUPFP010000222.1 coordinate 55,100, forward strand.
AACTGGAAAACAGATACTGAATTCGATTTAGATGCGATCCGGAAACTTTCACTGTTGAACGTTGAAAATACCCATACAGTAAGTGATTGAGCTACCCTTCTAGTTTCTAAAAACACTTTTCTCAAGTTTCTCTTCGTTTTGATTTACTGAAAAGACAGGGAATAATCAAGAGTTTGTACTAAAAAAGTGATGAAATATTTCTAAAACATAAAATAATCATTTTTATTTTCGTGATAATTGTAAAAATTATATCACTTATTTATTATAAAGTAGATTTAAAAAAAAAAAATATTTATTATACAGTGAAAACCGTTTAACACGAAAAATTGGAATAACACGAAATATATTTTCATTTCGGTTCCTTAAAATAGGATAAAAATTTATTCTTTTAACACGAAAAAAGAAATAATTCTGTTCCCTTCCCTTTTCGTATTAAACATTTTCAACTGCATGGATTGAAAACTGTTTAACACGAAATACTGTATCGGATAACACGAAATATATATTTTTAAGGCGGTCTATTAAAATAGCATAAAACTATTTTTTTAACACGAAAAACAGTACACGGGTGAGTCGGCCGGTTCCTTCAATTACGTGTTAAACGATTTCCACTGTAATTTGATGAAGAAAAAAGTGTCTTTGTTCCATTGAGATTCTCTGAAATTATTTTTCGTATCTCGTAAGAAAAACATATTTCATGAATGTGGCGGCCACTAGTGTTTCCAGGAGGAGGTCACTCTTGTCCACACTTTGTGATGTTGAAAAAGTGTGTCCCCAAAACCCCCTTTTGGGTCCGAAACATATCAATGGAACCGGACTAAAAATTTCTTCGTCGTCTTAGATCTATCTATCTATAACATAAAGTAATTATTATTGCACCAAATAAAACTTTTTTTTGTTGTTTGTAAAAAATTTGTCTTTTAAATTCCGATAATGTATTGATTTTCGATTTCACGTCGAAGTCCTTCTCGATTCCAGATAGGTTTTTGCGTGGTAAAGCCACTCGATGGCGTAAGCGACAAAGTTGAGAACGCCGAAAGCCTAAGGAACAAAAAAAAAACAAAAACAAAAAAAAGAGTTAACGTAAAGAACGGTTCGAACGGGCTCAGACACCGTAACTAGCCAACTTTTGCGCCAGCGACAAGAATAAAATTGGCGCCACGTTAGTATTATCATTCTATAGTTGTTTTGCGCATCTGTTGCTCTGAATTTTGCGCTTAAAACAAAAAACTGACACCTCTTTAACAATTTTCTAACAATTTATTTTTCTGCGCCAGTGTACTTTGCGCCTTAGGTAATAATAAAACTGGCGCCACCTTCGTATTACCATTCTAGTTGTTTTGCGCATCTGTTTCTCTGAATTTTGCGCTTAAAGCAAGAAAATAACACCTCTTTAATCATTTTCTAACAACTAGATATCTTTCTGCGCCACTGAACTTTGCGCCTGAGGTAATAATAAAACTGGCGCCAACTTAGTATTACCATTCTAGTTATTTTGTGCCCCTATTTCTAATCTGCTGAGCTTTGCGCCCGAAGTAATAATGAAAGTGGCGCTCGCCCTCTTATAGTATACTGTATATAATCCTTCTAGTTATTTTGCTCATTTATTTGTGCGCCTCTGAAATTTGCGCCCGAGACAGGTGCCTCACACGCCTCGTTCTACTAGTTACGGCTCTGCGAATGACAAATGTTTGTCCGAACAAAAGCTGCGATAAATAACATACGCCGGCCGTCATGTAGGCATCGTAACTGAAGGTGACGAACCACGGATACATGTATCGAGTCTTTGCCGTTTCGACCAAAAGAACGATAAAGGCGATAAAGTAGAATAACATTGCCAAAAATGTGTAACCCCATTCCTGAAAATTTCAAAGAAAAGGAATATTATTATTTTTTAAGATTGTTTTAAAAGTGGAAACGAACTCTTTGATTATTTGTTCCATCTTTCAGGTGCAAAAACAGCCCTCGAACTTCAGTTATTTTTGTCTTTTAGGAGCAAAATGAAGATAACCTTGAATGTGTTTTAAAAAACTAGAAGGGTAGCTCAATCACTTAAGAATATTTTCATGATGATGATATCTTTCAAAATGAGCTTTTTTATGTCAGTTTGAAAATGATCCAACTTTTAAAACTAACCCCGCCCTTTTCAATTTGTAAGTGGTTGATATTTAGTCTGGCACTCATAAAAGGGCTGGGCAAACGAAAAGTTAGTGCTAGGCAAACTTGCCTGTAAAACTAAGCCTCTAACTACATAAATCCCCTTAACCCCTTGTTGTTGTTGCAACCCTAAACTTTTAGTTTTTTGATCGAAAAACAAGAAAATTAAAACAAAAGGTCTAAAAAGTAGAAAAAACAAAACATAGTATGTTCTTGTGTTGGTGTAGTGTTTAGTGTCTCAGCCCATGGGTAATGTTGGTGAACTCGGTCATGGGTTCAATTCCCGTGCAGTCGGAATTATATTTTCTAGGGATGGGGACATTCGAATCCCACGAATCTTGAAAAATATTCGATGTTCGAAAACTCGAATCTTCGCGCTTTTTTCGTCTTTCGAATCGAAACCTTAAAAAAATTGTTAAAACTTTGGTAAAATTAGTTTGAACTCTATTGACTTCCAATAGAAGCGTTCACTAACAAACAAAAAAAAAAACAAGTGATTGTTGCATATTCGGTGGAACCCGGATCACCAATGGATCACCTTGTGGCGACCCTGTCCTGAGTGCCACACTTGTTTTTTATTATTAACTAGCTTTTGTTACCCAGCTTTGCCCAGGTTTTAAACTCTCAGATTAATTTCTCTGAAAAAGATCAAAGATTATTGGTGCTAAGACACCACAACTGTGACAAAAAACCACACCCCTTTCACAGCCAACCAAAAAAAGTCTGCAGCTTTATATACACTTGGGCAGGTTCCTAGAATTCCGCACCTCTTCAAAAATACATTATTTATGTGTTGGTATGGAATTCTGCAGAGGTGCATTGTCTATCTTAAGGCGTCACGAGACTATTTTCCCCATTTCAGGTTTCCAGTATTTTTAAAATAAAACGGTTTGCCTATTAGGGATGGTCATCGATAGTATTGAAATATCGATATTTGGATGCCGATATTGGATAGTGAAGCATCGATAGTGACCACTTCGATATCACTATCGATGTCGATATCGATATTTAGCTTGCGAGGTCCCATCCCGATTGCCTATATATGAAGACGCGCACCACGTGTGAAATTTGGGGAAGGGAATGACGTAGCGAGCTGAAAATAGTTGCATTAACTTGGAAATTCCAGAAAGAATAATCTGTGCAAATTACATGATGCCAGCCCTCACTGTTCAAAAGCCTTTGATGTGCAAAGAAATATCAACTTTGTTTTATATATAAGATCATTTAATATTATTTCATTGATTTGTATCTTCTCAATGAATAATATAGGATTCTTATATGAAGGATTCGAGAACCTTTTAGGGATTCGGATTCGGATTGGAGAAAATTTCGGATTCGTCCCACCTCTAATATTTTCAAATATGTCAGAAGGTGTTGGACAAACAAACATACAAATTACGAAGTTAATTTATAAAAGCGAGTAATAAGTATTAAGTCGTAAAAGCCTCAAGGGTACTACTGGACTAGGAAGACAAATACTTCCTTAATACTTCGATAAATATCGGAGAGAGAGAGAGAGAGAGAGAGAGAGAGAGAGAGAGAGAGAGAAAGCCAGCCCCTCGTAAAAATATTAATTTCAAGACTCGTCGAAAGACAGCTGCAATTTCTAACCCCTAATAGAGGAGGGGAGGGGAGGGAGCAACTTCAACCACATTTTTATACCAAACTTGTTTTGAACAAGTCAGCCATCTTGGAAAATAACATAACCTGCATTTTTGTTTGTTTGTTTCTTTCAAGAATATTTCAACGTTGCAGTTTAAACAATTTAAATTCAAGTCACGAATTAAGAAAAAAAAAAAATACTAAACCTCTCCCCTCTTAATACCTAACCTCACCTTAAAATATTCTAAAGCCCTGTCCACACATACACACACAAAAAAAGGTAAAAAAGTGTCAACATTGAGGCTTATTACACGACACTACTTATTTTGTTAGAAGAGTTAGAAGTGCCGTGTAATAAGCCTAATTAATGTTGAACTTATGTTCGAAGATGTTTCCATTAATATGAAACGTTGTAGCAACAAGAGAAAATGTTCTGTCTCCGTTGCTTGAAACAAAATGTCGAGCAACTAGTTGCTACATGTTTCTCAAAGGTTGTGTACACATGGTAGCAACAAAGTTTTTGTGATGCACAAGGAATGGCCAAGTGACAACAACTTGATTTTGCAACATTTTTTTTAAAGATGTGATATCTTAAAAAAAATGTTGCAAAATCAAGTTGTTGTCACTTGTTGCCATTTTTCCATTGTAGTAGTTTACAGCTCAAAATGAAAACATGCAACAAAATGGAACATGCGGCAACTATCAACAGAAACATATAGCAGCATCTAGTCGCATGCATCAACTAGTTAAACGTTTTATTTCGATAGCATGTTGCAAAGTGGTAACAGGCAATGTCAACAACTTGATTTTGCAACAGGTTTATGAAACAAAGTTGCTTTTAGGTGATGCATTTCACTAATGTTTCTGTTAACTGTTGTCTTTTGATTCTTTATAGTATTCTCTATAGTTTACAGCTGAAAGAGAGAAAGATGGAATACTCGGCAACTAGCAATGTTCAGAAACCATCCAGTTACAATTGGCGTTTACTGGTAGCGACTTTGTTTCAAAAAACTCGTTGCAAGGTTGCAAGTTGTCGCTTGTTGCCAATTTTCTCATTGTATAGGTTACAGCTCAAAATGGAAACACGCAACAAGCTCGAATAGTTGGCAACTAGCAACGGAGACATTTTAGTTGCAAGGTCAAGTGGTGTTGCGTCTTGTGTGGACATGGCTTTTAAGTTTTTACAGTAACCAAACACAACTTCATAACAAAAATATAACAGACATGCAAAAGACACCTTTTTCTTTATAATACAGCTACACAAGGACAAAACACAAAAGAGGAGGAAGAAGAAGAAATAAAACATAATAACTAAATAAATAGTAGAAGTTGTTTGTGCTAACTCAGCCTTATGAAATTTAATTATGGGTTGTGAAATTCCTCTACTTTCAAATAAAATGAGTTTGTAAAGAACAAAAAAAAAATGAAAATCATAACTTAAGATCGAACCCGTTTTACATCTGAATTACATCTAAAAGTGTTATTTTAATAACTTAATATGGCTTTATAGATATTTATTAGGAATTGGGCATTCGAATCGTCGAATCCCGCGAATCTTGAAAACGCTTTTTTTCGTCTTTCGAATCTTTCGAATCCTAAACTAATATCTACGTATTTGACACGGATATTTTTTTTTAATTTCATTTTTGTATCAAACAGAGCAGAAAAAAAAAATTGTTTATTGTCAACTCAATTGACAATTGTTTTTTTTTTAAACAAAACAGAAATAACATTGTTTTTAATACTTTCTTTGAATTTTCATGTCATTTGTCTTTTGAAACACAATTCAAATTTTGTTTTGTTAAGATACAAAGAATGTGTTCCTCCCCCCCCCCCCCACCACCACTTAACTATTGTAGGAAACACTAATGGGACTAATGGGCCTTCTAGTTTTTTTTTTAAACTTTTAACTAGAGGTGGGACGAATCCTAAATATTCTCGAATCCGAATCCTAAAAGGTTCTCGAATCCCTTGAATCTCTTCATATAAGAATCCTATATTATTCATTAAGAAGATACAAATAAATGAAATAATATTAAATATTAAATTATTAATTTAATAAATAAAACAAGTGTGGCACTCAAGGGTCGCCACAAGGTGATATTGGTGATCCGAGTACCACCGAAATGGAAACAATTGCCGGTTTTTTTTTAAACTAATTTTAAAAAAGTTTTTAATAGTTTTTTTTTAGATTAGGATTCGAAAGATTCGAAAGACGAAAAAAGCGCGAAGATTCGAGTTTTCGAATCTCGAATATTTTTCAAGATTCGTGGGATTCGAGGATTCAAATGTCCCTTCCCTAGTTTTTTAAACACAAAATTTTTTAAGGAGGTTTTAAAGTATAAAATCCCTCTCGAAATTCATGTGCAAAATGAAGAGGAACTTGAATCTGGTTTAGAAACTAGAAGGGAAGATCAATCACTTTAGGGTAATTTCATGGTTTGACATCTTTCAAAATTAACTTTTTACAGACAAAATTTAAAAAAAATATCGTCTGTTTAAAATTAGATCACATTAAAACTGACATAAAAAGTTTTATTTTGAAAGATATCAACCTGAAAATACCCTTGTGATTGAGCTACCCTTCTAGTTTCTAAACCAGATTCAAGTTTTTCTTCATTTTGCATCTGAAAGGTTATAAATAATCAGAGTTCGAGAGGCGCCGTTTACACTTTAAGAAACACCTTAAGTGATTTGAGCTACCCTTCTAGTTTCTAAAACACTTTCAAGTTTCTCTTAATGTTGCTCTTCTGAAAGACAGAAGAACTTCAACTTTAACCCTCAGAACAAGGGTTCCGCGAAATAGAAAAACTAATTATATTATTTTTTTTTTTCTGTTTGAACCCTGTGAAAGAGGATTCAACTTTCAAGTTGAAATTCAAGCGCTAAGTTTTCTTCTTGAATTTTGGCCTCGTTAATTTTATTCACTGCAAAAATTGTCCATTATGATTCAAAATTTGTAATGACATGATATAAAAAAATACACATCCAAACGCGTTAAAATGAATATTTTATGGATGAGATTCAATCTGTGTGTAAATCTTGGGGGGGGGGGAGGGGGGTTTGTTTGTTTTTATGTGGTCACGTTGTTATTTGGAACACGGGCTAACGACATTGGCCTAGATTATAAAAAAAAAACAAGCATTGTCGAAAAAAACAAAACATTAAAGCATAAAATCAACAAACCAAATTAAATTGGATCGGAAAAAAGCACGTTATCAACAGTTGCAATGAATAAATTGGATGGAAGCGAGGAGGAAGGGGAGAGGAGGCTTTTTGTTTTTGACAGAATTGTTGGTAGTCACGTTATGTACGATTAAAACCAAATCTGCAAAGGTACACAGCATGTTAGTGGCTGTAAGATTTAAGTAAATACAGTAGAACGTCGATTATCCGAACTAATGGCGGACATGCATAGATAGTTGTGTAACATGCTTGGACCTCGGTAAGAAAAATCCAGGCATTTTTTTGTTTCTTTTAAGTTCCTTGTGAACCTAAAGCCACGGCCCAACACGATGCTTTGGTTGGCCTCTGTGGAAACTAGACTCAGGCTGGGATCGGAAATTCCTATTTAAAGGAACGATGATTAATAAAAGTGGAGAAAAGTAAGAAAAAATCGATTGCAATGAATTTTTTTTTTATTATTATAAGAAAAGCCGACGTTTTCCGATAATCGACGCTCTACTGTACATCTATTCTGACAGTGTAGCCCTTATGTCAGCTGAACTTCAGTGGGAATCACTAGCAAACCATATAGCTGAGCAAAGCTTTGACCCTCCTGGACCGCTTGCTAGCTTGCAAAGAACAAGGGATTGGTTAGATGGAATTCTTACTAGAAACCTCTATTATAAGTAGACATGGCCATCCAATGCTTATTAAAGAAATAAGAGCTAGAACTGATGCCATATTTACTGGTACTACTGGTCTATTTGTAATTTACCCAGGCTGTCGAAACCTATAAGGCGCATTCACACTAGGCTGGCCGTTTACAAGCCACTGGTTGCTGCTGGCTATTAGCAGCAACAGCAAGCAGCAGCTGCTTTGGGTTCACACATGGCCAGTCACTGCTGGTATTAGCAGTGCAAGTCATCCAATCACCGTCTTGCAAAAACACAAACTCTAACAACAACCAAGCCAAGCAGTGGAGTTTCAACTATCCACTAGTGCAACTACCAGCGACACTGGCTGGTAGCACACTGGTAGTAGCAGGAAGGGAGTCACATGACCAGCTAGCTGGTAGCTGCTAAAGTTGAACATGTTCAACTTCACCAGCCGCTGTTAAAATCACTAGTCTGCTGGAGAAAGCAGCTGCTGGTAGTAGTTCACACAATGCTGCTAGAAGGCTACAACCAGCCAGCAGCAACCAGCCTAGTGTGAATGCGCCAATAATGCTTCCGGACATTTTACGAAATATTTCAAGGGGGGTTTCTCCAAACAAAAAAAAGGGTTGGGAAACCATTGCCAGTAAAGACTTACGATGAGAAGCCATGGAAGGTTAAGAACTGTGGTGATGGAGAAAAAGTGAATACAAGCCCAGATGAATGTGACAATAAAACAGAAAACGGCCACAAAAAGGAACCAATGAGCTGCTCCTATGTGTGGAGGTGAGATGCAGGCAATGCAAACGATCCCAATCACCTGCAAAATTAGAAAAATTAGAAGAAGAAAAAAACAGCACATTGTAATTAGTCGCAATCTGTGTCGCACTCATCTTCTCCGTTCCCTCGTTCACATCAATCGAAACAACAATTTAAGATGCGAACTTACATTTGTAATATTAATAACCATAATTATCAAGAATCTATTTACTAAAAACAAAACTAATATACAACAACACACCTGAGGGTCATCATTTTATTCAAGTTTTTTTTTCCCAGTCAAAAGGTCACTTGAAACATGGTTATTCTAGGTTTTAATATTCTAGTTTTTTATAATAAAAAAACTACAATAAAATCTTGAAAGTTTTTTTATAAACTAGAAAAGTAGCTGAATTATAAATATTATAATAAATTTCAAAATAAATATTTTTAAGGCAGTTTTAAAATTTTTCAAATTTGAATGGTTTTTATGGTCAATTTTTTTGGACGAACTTGAAGTGAAAAATATGAATTTATAAAATTTACAATTGCCCTGTAGATAAAAATTAACACGGAAATTTCCATAAAGTGATTCGTTGACTCTTCTAGTTTTTAATATCATTTTCAATTTCTTCTTAATGTCTCTCTCCTCTGCTTCTGAAATGAAGAATAACCGGAGTTTTATTCCAATTGTTCTTTTTTGTTTGTACATTTTTAAAAATGAAATTTCGAAGTTAATTTTGAAACTAGAAGAGAAAAACTCTGTACATAAGGTGTTTTCATCAGAATATCTTTGAAGATAAATTACTTCATTGTTTATTGTTATTTATATTTTTGTGAAAATACTTGTTTAACATATTCATTTCCTATTCTAGTTTTTAACAAACTTAATTTTTTTTAAAAAAAAATTAGGCTAATAAAATTGGGATTACAAACAAAAGTTAGCTGAAAAAAGGGTTGTGTTCAAAAAATTAGGCAAAAACATAAGCAATAAAATGCTGGAAAAGTAGCTAAAAATATTTAAGTGAGAAAAATTGATAGAAAAATCTTGTAAAAAAATTTTTTAGCTTATTTTTAACTAATTTTAAACTAATTTTAACATTATTTGTCTATTTTTTACGTCATTATTAGTAAGTAAAAAAAATAGACACATTTATTTTTAACAAATTTTAACACTATTATTTGTATATTTTTTTACTTAATTATTACTAAGTAAAAAAAAGACAAATAATAGGATTAAAATTAGTTAAAAATAAGGTAAATAAAATTTTTTTGTTAAAAAAAAGTATGATTAGACAAAAAAATTAACTTTAAAAAGTTAGGAAAAAAAGTTTGGTAAAAAATACATTAAAATAGAAAAATTAAGTAAAAATAGGGAAATAAAATATGGAAAAAAGTTAAAAAAAAAATTAGATAAAAATATCTAAACAAAAATTAAATAAAAATAGCTAAAAATATTAATTTTCTAACAGCTGTAAAACCCATTCAGGTAGTTTTTACAAGGTTAATAAAATAAATTAAGAAAGTTCACTTTCTCCTTCCTTATCCACCACCCACACATTAAAAAACGTATTGCCTAATAGGTTGCCACCTGTGTTGCAACACCAACCTCCCTACCTACACACTTATTACGCCTTATTATTATATATTTAATAATCAACGAGAAATATTGCGTCTTTACTAACACCTTATATAAAAACCTAACCCAAACCGAAACTTTTTTTAAAAAAAGCAGCCCATAAAAGGATCAAAATTTAAGAAACGCCTCCTGACCCTCTCATTATTAGAGCTAGGATTTTTAAGAAAATATCAAGCAAACGTTTCTCGATCTTTGTGACCCCAAGAGCCAATTGTGAAGTAATCATCATCATCATTAGAGCACCCAACAATTATGCTTTTTATAATAATAAAAAAGCCTGGTTAGAGAGGCTAGATTTCAAGTTATTATCAGTTGTTAATTAAGAATTCTAGCCTCTTAAAAAAACACTTAAATTGTTGCTTGATCTAAATGGAGGATGATTGTTACTTCACAATTGGCTCTTGAGCCACAGATTGAGAAACATTTTTTTTTCTCCTTGATATTGCATAAAAATCCGAGCCCTAATATAATTAAAGCTATAAAAGTAAAATATGTTTATTGCATTTAAAAAAGTGGTGTTTAGAGGCTAGAATTAACTCACAACTAGTTCAGCTGAAAAATGTATTTTTAATTCTAAGGATAAATCTAGCCTCTAACTAGACGCTTTGATTGCAAAATAAAAGCATAAATACTTATTTTCCTTTACTAATTAGCATCATTCTAAAAAAAAAAATTATAATCACAAAAGATGATTTGCAGTAATCAAAAATTCTGAAAACAAAACAAAAAATTGGTCCTTAGCCCACTTTTACTTAAATTGTAGAAACTAAACTGCAGACAGGAAATGAAAGTAGAAATATTTTTAAAGTTTTTGCCTTCAGATAAGAAAGACAGGAAATAAAAAATATGGCCTTGTAATAAGAAGTTTGTTTAATGAATGGTTCATAATTTGCAGTTTCAGATGTAAAAATTACGAGAAACTAAACAAGTGTCTTAGAAACTAGAAGGGTAACTCAATCACTTAAACGGTATCTTCATGTTGATTGATATCTTTCAAAATAAACTTTTCTACTGTGACAAAATTTAAATAAATATAATTACAACTATAAAAAAATACTATGCAAGCAGCCGGTTGGCCTGTGGCAGAGGGATCTTAAGATCCAAGTGCTGCAAGATGCATTTGTCAATATGTAATAAATACAAAAAAACCGTCATAGGCATAAAGTCTATAATGAATCATTTTCAAACTGGAATGAATAGCTGATTTTAAAATATAAACATTTTGTGTTTTCACACTTTAAAACTGCATTATTAACTAATAAGTATGGAACTACATAAAAGCCAATGGGCTTCTGCAAACCCTCAGCCCAGGCACGTTGGACTGGGTTTGGGTCTGAGCTGTTTTAAAGAGTAAACCGCCTCTTGATTCGAACTCTTGTTTATTCTGTCTTTCAGGTGCGAAATGAAGAGATACTTGAATGTGTTTTTTTTTTTAGAAACTAGAAGGGCGACTCAATCACTTAAGGGTATTTTCATGTTGATATCTTTCAAAATAAGCCTTTTATATGTGAGTTTAAAAATCAACTTTAAGCAGACAATATTTGTTTTAAAAAAATCTTTGTCTATATAGAAAAAAAGTTTATTTTGAACGATATCAACTTGAAAATATCCCTTACCCTTCTAGTTTTCGAAACATTCAAATTTTTCTGCATTATGCACCTGAAAGACAGAATAATCAAGAGTATGGAGAGGCAATTTACACTTTAAAACCACCTTAAGTAAGAAAACTTTGAAAGTGTATTAGAAACTAGAAGGGTAGCTCAATCACTTAAGGGTATTTTCATGTTGATATCTTTTAAAATAAACTTTTTTTTAAAAAAAATAGTGTGTTTAAAAGTTGTCATTTTCAAACTCGCATAAAAAGTTTATTGTGAAAGAAATCAACATGAAAATAACCTTAAGTGATTGAGCTACCCTTCTAGTTTCTTAAACTCTTTCAGGTATGTGTTCGATAGGCGTTTTTATATTTTAAAACCACCTTTATGCCTGAAATAATTTTTATCTGCAATGTAAGTTTAATTGCTATAATTATTGTATATTAACAAGTTCATCTAGCATCACTTGAACCTTAAAGTCCCTCTGCCATAGGCCCAATGGGCTGCTTGTAGAGTATTTTTTTCTTTTCTTTCTGTAATTGTAAATAATAAATAACATTTCATAACCTCACCCATTGAATCACTTTCAAAATTCCAGGAATTGATCGAAAATAAAAAACATTTAACTGAAGTCCATCAAAATGAAACCGCGATTCTCTTTTATTATTTGCTTGATTTGTGGTCATCGTTTCGGTAGTGGTGGACGGTGTGGTCACTACCACCGTTGTAGTACCACCACCTCGATTATTATCCGAATGTTGAATTGTATCAGCCATGATCAAACCACAACCAACACTTGATAAAAAAAATTTTTTTTTACAAACTTAATGAATTATTAAAAATAAAATATTAAAAATATTTTTTTTAAAAAAAAACTTTCTATGATTTCACAATTATTTTCTCTCTCTCTCTCCCTCTGTCGCTCTATCTTTTCTCTATCCTTAACTCTATAGAAATTTCATCTAGTGTACAATAAAAAAATAACAATAACAACAACCTCGAAAAATAAAATAGCTGAGGAGAAAGAGAGATTTTGAACAAAACGTCCAATCAGAGAAAAGGAACTTTTTTTTTG
>JAUPFP010000223.1:0-67525 GCA_036925085.1 Brachycybe producta
AAGTTTGAAGTTGAAGTTAAGTAAGTTGAAGTTGAAGTTGAAGTTGAAGTTGAAGTTTGAAGTTGAAGTTGAAGTTTGAATTTGAAGTTTAAATTGAAGTTGAAGTTGAAATTGAATTTTGAATTTGAAATTGAAGTTGAAGTTGAAGTTGAAGTTAAGTTTGAAATTGAAGTTGAAGTTTAAGTTATAAGTTGAAATTGAAGTATATGTTCAAATGAAATTTGAATTGAATTGAAGTTGAAGTTGAAGTTGAAGTTGAAGTTGAAGTTTGAAGTTGAAATTGAAGTTGAAGTGATTGAGAAGGAGTTTTGATAATTGAAGTTTAAGTTATTGAAGTATAATTTGAAGTTGAAGAGTTGAAGTTGAAAGTTGAAGTTGTAATTTGAAGTTGAAGTTGAAGTTGAGTAGTTTAAAGAATAGTTGAAGTTAAGTTGAAGTTGAAGTTAGAATGAATTGAAGATGTGAAGTATGAAGTATTGAGTTATGAAGTACAAGTTGAAGTTGAACTGAAGTTGAAGTTGAAGTTGAAGTTGAAGTTGAAAGATTAAGTATAGTTGAGTTGATGTTGAAGTTGAATTTGAAGTTGAAGTAGTGAATGTAAGTGAATCTGAATCTAGTTGAAGTTGAAGTATGAAGTTTGAAGTTGAAGTTAGAAGTTGAAGTATTGAAGATCAATTACAGTATGAAGTAGAAGTTAATTAGAAGTTTAAGTATGAAGATTCAAATGAAGTTTGCAATTGATATTGAAGTTCGAAGCCTGAAGAAGTAGAATAATCGAATGACGAATCACATATGAAGTCTGAAGTCAAGTAATCTGAATCTGAGTTGAAGCTGAATCTATCTATCTGATCCTAAGTCCGGAATCCTTCTAGAAGAAGTTAACTATGAAGTCGCTAACTGAGCATAATCCTAATCCCAATCCTAATCCCAATCCTAATCCTAGTCCTTAATCCTAATCCTGAATCCTAATCCTATCTAATCCTAATCCGAATCCTTCAATTTCCTAATCCTAATCCTAATCCTAATCCTAATCCTAATCCTATAATCCAAATCCTAATCTAATTCTTATGCCATCTAATCCTAATCCTAATCCTAATCTAATCCTAATCCTAATCCTAATCCTAATCCTAATCCTAAATCGCTAATCCTAATCCTAGGATCCATAATCCTAAGTTCACTAAATCCTAGCAAAGCCTAATCCGAAGATCCCAATCCTAATCTAATCCTAATCCAATCAATTACACTTAAGCCATAAATCTAAGCCTAATCCTAATCCTAATCCTAATCCTTAATCCATCCTAATCATCTAATACAGTCCTAATCCTAATCCGAATCCTAATTCTAATCCTAATCCTAAAGTCCTAATCCTAATCCTTAATTGTCCTAAGTCCTAATCCAATCTAGTCCTAATCCTAATCCTAATCCTAAGTCCGTAATCCTAATCCTAATATCCATTAATCCTATCCTAATCCTAATCCGTAATCCTAATCCTAATCCCTAATCCCAATCCTAATCCTAATCCTAATCCTAATCCTAATCCTATACCCTAATCCAAATCCTATTAATCCTAATCCTAATCCTAATTCCTAATCCTGAATTCCAATCCTAATCCTAATCCTAATCCTAATCCTAATCCTTAATCCTAATCCTAATCCTAAATCCTAATCCAAATCCTAATCCTAATCCCTAATCCTAATCCTTAATCTATTCTAATCCTAATCCTAATCCTAATCCTATCTAATCCAATCCTAATCCTAATCCAATCATGAATCCTAATCCTAATCTAATCCATCTAATCCTAACCTAATCCAATCCTAGATCCTAATCCTAATCCTAATCCAAATCCTAATCCTAATCCTAATCCTAACCCTAACCCTAATCCTAACCCTAACCCTAATCCTAATCCTAATCCTAATCCTAATCCTAATCCTAATTCCTAATCCTAATCCTAATCCTAATCCTAATCCTAATCCAAACTCTAATCCTAATCCCAATCCTAATCCTAATCCCAATCCTAATCCTAATCCAAATCCTAATCCTAATCCTAATCCTAATCCTAATCCTAATCCTAATCCTAATCCTAATCCTAATCCTAATCCTAATCCTAATCCTAATCCTGATCCTAATCCTAATCCCCATCCTAATCCCAATCCCAATCCTAACCCTAATCCTAATCCTTATCCCAATCTAATCCTAATCCTAATCCTAATCCTAATCCTAATCCTAAGCCTACTCCTAATCCTAACCCTAATCCTAATCCTAATCCTAATCCTAATCCTAATCCTAATCCTACTCCTAATCCTAACCCTAACCCTAATCCTAATCCTAATTCCTAAATCCTAATCCTAATCCTAATCCTAATCCTAATCCTAATCCTAATCCTAATCCTAATCCTAACCCTTAACCCTAACCCTAAACTTAACCCTAATCCCAACCCTTAACCCTGAACCCTAACCCTAACCCCAATCCTAATCCTAATCCAAATCCTAATCCTAATCCTAATCCCTAACCCTAATCCTAATCCTAATCCTAATCCTAATCCTAATCCTAACCCTAATCCTAATCCTAATCCTAATCCTAATCCTAATCCTAATCCTAATCCTAATCCAAATCCTAAACCCAATCCTAATCCTAATCCCAATCCAAATCCAAATCCCAATCCTAATCCTAATCCTAATCCTAACCTAAATCCCAATCCTAATCCTAAACCTAACCCTAATCCCAATCCTACACATAACCCCATCCCAAATCCTAATCCCAATCCTAATCCTAATCCTAATCCTAATCCTAATCCTAATCCTAATCCCAATCCTAATCCTAATCCTAATCCCAATCCTAATCCTAACCCTAACCCTAATCCTAATCCTAATCCTAATCCTAATCCTAATCCAAATCCTAATCCTAATCCTAATCCTAACCCTAACCCTAATCCTAACCCTAACCCTAATCCTAATCCTAATCCTAATCCTAATCCTAATCCTAATCCTAATCCTAATCCTAATCCTTATCCTAATCCTAATCCCCATCCTAAGTCCTAATCCTAATCCCAATCCTAATCCTAACCCTAATCCTAATCCTAATCCTAATCCTAATCCCAATCCTAATCCTAATCCTAATCCTAATCCTAACCCTAATCCTAACCCTAATCCTAATCCTAATCCTAATCCTAATCCTAACCCTAACCCTAATCCTAATCCTAATCCTAATCCTAATCCTAATCCTAATCCTAATCCTAATCCTAATCCTAATCCTAATCCTAAATCCTAATCCTAATCCTAATCCTAATCCTAATCCTAATCCAAACTCTAATCCTAATCCCAATCCTAATCCTAATCCCAATCCTAATTCCTAATCCAAAATCCTAATCCTAGATCCTAATCCTAATCCTAATCCTAATCCTAATCCTAATCCTAATCCTAATCCTAATCCTAATCCTAATCCTTATCCTAATTCCTAATCCCCATCCTAATCCCAATCCCAATCCTAACCCTAATCCTAATCCTAATTCCCAATCCTAATCCTAATCCTAATCCTAATCCTAATCCTAACCCTAATCCTAATCCTGAATCCTACTCCTAATCCTAATCCTTAATCCTAATCCTAATTCCTAATCCTAATCCTTATCCTACTCCTAATCCCCATCCTATATCCCAATCCTAATCCTAACCCTAATCCTAATCCTAATCCCAATCCTAATCCTAATCCTAATCCTAATCCTAATCCTAATCCTAATCCAATTCCAAATCTAATCCTAATCCTAATCCTAATCCTAATCCTAATCCTAATCCTAATCCTAACCCTAACCCTAATCCAAATCCAAATCTAATCCTTAATCCTAATCCTAATCCTAATCCTAATCCTAATCCTAATCCAAATCCTAATCCTAATCCTAATCCCAATCCTAATCCTAATCCTAATCCTAATCCCAATCCAAATCCCAATCCTAATCCTTAACCCTAATCCCAATCCCAATCCCAATCCTAACCTAAAGTCCCAATCCTAATCCTAAACCTAACCCTAATCCAATCCTACACTTAACCCCATCCCAAATCCTAATCCCAATCCTAATCCTAATCCTAATCCTAATCCTAACCCTAATCCAAATCCTAATCCTAATCCTAATCCTAATCCTAATCCTAATCCTAATCCTAATCCTAATCCTTATCCTAATCCTAATCCTATCCTAATCTCTAATCCTAATCCCAATCCAAATCCCAATCCTAATCCTAATCCTAATCCTAATCCTAATCCTAATCCTAATCCTAATCCTAATCCAAATACGTAAACCCAATCCTAATCCTAATCCCAATCCAAATCCAAATCCTAATCCTAATCCTTAATCCCACCCTAATCCTACCCTAATCCCAATCCTAATCATCATCCCAATCCAAATCCCAATCCTAATCCTAATCCTAATCCTAACCTAAATCCCAATCCTTAATCCTAAACCTAACCCTAATCCCAATCCTACACTTAACCCCATCCCAAATCCTAATCCCAATCCTAATCCTAATCCTAATCCTAACCTAAATCCCAATTCTAATCCTAAAACCTAACCCTAATCCCAAATCCTACACATAAACCCACCCCAAATCCTAATCCCAATCCTAATCCTAATCCTAATCCCAATCCTAATCCTAACCCTAACCCTAATCCTAATCCAAATCCTAATCCTAATCCTTAATCCTAATCCCAATCCTAATCCTAATCCTAATTCCTAACCTAAAATCCCTATCCTAATCCTAAACCTAACCCGTAATCCCAATCCTACACTTAACCCCATCCCAAATCCTAATCCCAATCCTAATCCTAATCCTAATCCTAATCCTAATCCTAATCCTAATCCTAATCCTAATCCTAATCCTAATCCTAATCCTAATCCTAATCCTATATCCTAATCCAAATACTAAACCCAATCCTAATCCTAATCCCAATCCAAATCCAAATCCTAATCCTAATCCTAATCCCAACCCTAATCCTAACCCTAATCCCAATCCTAATCATCATCCCAATCCAAATCCCAATCCTAATCCTAATCCTAATCCTAACCTAAATCCCAATCCTAATCCTAAACCTAACCCTAATCCCAATCCTACACTTAACCCCATCCCAAAATCCTAATCCCAATCCTAATCCTAATCCTTAATCCTTAACCTAAATCCCAATCCTAATCCTAAACCTAACCCTAATCCCAATCCTACACATAAACCCACCCCAAATCCGAATCCCAATCCTAATCCTAATCCTAATCCCAATCCTAATCCTAACCCTAACCCTAAATCCTAATCCAAATCCTAATCCTAATCCTAATCCTAATCCCAATCCTAATCCTAATCCTAATCCCAATCCTAATCCTAACCCTGAACCCTAATCCTAATCCTAATCCTAATCCTAATCCTAATCCAAATCCTAATCCTAATCCTAATCCTAATTCCTAACCCTAACCCTAATCCTAACCCTAACCCTAATCCTAATCCTAATCCTTAATCCTAATCCTAATCCTGAGAATCCTAATCCAAACTCTAATCCTAATCCCAATCCTAATCCTAATCCTAATCCCAATCCTAATCCTAATCCTAATCCAAATCCTAATCCTAATCCTAATCCTAATCCTAATCCTAATCCTAATCCTAATCCTAATCCTAATCCTAATCCTTATCCTAATCCTAATCCCCATCCTAATCCCAATCCTAATCCTAACCCTAATCCTAAATCCAAACTCTAATCCTAATCCCAATCCTAATCCTAATCCCAATCCTACTCCGACTCCTCCCCCCAATCCTAATCCTAACCCAAATCCCAATCCTAATCCCAATCCTAAAACTAATCCTAATCCTAATCCTAATCCCAATCCTAAACCTAATCCTATTCCAAATCCTAATCCTAACCATAATCCTAATCCTAATCCTAACCCTAATCCTAACCAAAATTCCTAATCCTAATCCTAAGCCCTAATCCTAATCTAAATCCTAATCTAAATCCTAATCTAAATCCTAATCTAAATACTAATCTAAATCCTAATCTAAATCCTAATCCTAATCCTAATCCTAATCCTAATCCTAATCCTAATCCTACTCCTACTCCTAACCCTAATCCTAATCCTAATCCTAATCCTAATCCTAATCCTACTCCTAATCCTAACCCTAATCCTAATCCTAATCCTAACCCAATCTCAATCCTAATCCTAATCCTAATCCTAATCCTAATCCTAATCCTAACCCTAAACTTAACCCTAATCCTAACCCTAACCCTAACCCTAACCCCAATCCTAATCCTAATCCAAATCCTAATCCTAATCCAAATACTAAACCCAATCCTAATCCTAATCCCAATCCAAATCCAAATCCTAATCCTAATCCTAATCCCAACCCTAATCCTAACCCTAATCCCAATCCTAATCATCATCCCAATCCAAATCCCAATCCTAATCCTAATCCTAATCCAAATACTAAACCCAATCCTAATCCTAATCCCAATCCAAATCCAAATCCTATATCCTAATCCTAATCCCAACCCTAATCCTAACCCTAGATCCCAGATCCTAATCATCATCCCAATCCAAATCCCAATCCTAATCCTAATCCTAATCCTAACCTAAATCCCAATCCTTAATCCTAAACCTAACCCTAATCCCAATCCTACACTTAACCCCATCCCAAAATCCTAATCCCAATCCTAATCCTAATCCTAATCCTAACCTAAATCCCAATCCTAATCCTAAACCTAACCCTAATCCCAATCCTACACATAAACCCACCCCAAATCCTAATCCCAATCCTAATCCTAATCCTAATCCCAATCCTAATCCTAACCCTAACCCTAATCCTAATCCAAATCCTAATCCTAATCCTAATCCTAATCCCAATCCTAATCCTAATCCTAATCCTAACCTAAATCCCAATCCTAATCCTAAACCTAACCCTAATCCCAATCCTACACTTAACCCCATCCCAAATTCCTAATCCCAATCCTAATCCTAATCCTAATCCTAATCCTAATCCTAATCCTAATCCTAATCCTAATCCTAATCCTAATCGCTAATCCTAATCCTAATCCAAATACTAAACCCAATCCTAATCCTAATCCCAATCCAAATCCAAATCCTAATCCTAATCCTAATCCCAACCCTAATCCTAACAACCCTAATCCCAATCCTAATCATCATCCCAATCCAAATCCCAATCCTAATCCTAATCCTAATCCTAACCTAAATCCCAATCCTAATCCTAAACCTAACCCTAATCCCAATCCTACACTTAACCCCATCCCAAATCCTAATCCCAATCCTAATCCTAATCCTAATCCTAACCTAAATCCCAATCCTAATCCTAAACCTAACCCTAATCCCAAGTCCTACACATAAACCCACCCCAAATCCTAATCCCAATCCTAATCCTAATCCTAATCCCAATCCTAATCCTAACCCTAACCCTAATCCTAATCCAAATCCTAATCCTAATCCTAATCCTAATCCCAATCCTAATCCTAATCCTAATCCCAATCCTAATCCTAACCCTAACCCTAATCCTAATCCTAATCCTAATCCTAATCCTAATCCAAATCCTAATCCTAATCCTAATCCTAATCCTAACCCTAACCCTAATCCTAACCCTAACCCTAATCCTAATCCTAATCCTAATCCTAATCCTAATCCTAATCCTAATCCAAACTCTAATCCTAATCCCAATCCTAATCCTAATCCTAATCCCAATCCTAATCCTAATCCTAATCCAAATCCTAATCCTAATCCTAATCCTAATCCTAATCCTAATCCTAATCCTAATCCTAATCCTAATCCTAATCCTAATCCTAATCCTTATCCTAATCCTAATCCCCATCCTAATCCCAATCCTAATCCTTAACCCTAATCCTAATCCAAACTCTAATCCTAATCCCAATCCTAATCCTAATCCCAATCCTACTCCTACTCCTCCCCCCAATCCTAATCCTAACCCAAATCCCAATCCTAATCCCAATCCTAAAACTAATCCTAATCCTAATCCTAATCCCAATCCTAAACCTAATCCTATTCCAAATCCTAATCCTAACCATAATCCTAATCCTAATCCTAACCCTAATCCTAACCAAAATCCTAATCCTAATCCTAACCCTAATCCTAATCTAAATCCTAATCTAAATCCTAATCTAAAATCCTAATCTAAATACTAATCTAAATCCTAATCTAAATCCTAATCCTAATCCTAATCCTAATCCTAATCCTAATCCTAATCCTACTCCTACTCCTAACCCTAATCCTAATCCTAATCCTAATCCTAATCCTAATCCTACTCCTAATCCTAACCCTAATCCTAATCCTATATCCTAACCCAATCTCAATCCTAATCCTAATCCTAATCCTAATCCTAATCCTAACCCTAACCCTGAAACTTAACCCTAATCCTAACCCTAACCCTAGACCCTAACCCCAATCCTAATCCTAATCCAAATCCTAATCCTAATCCTAACCCTAACCCTAATCCTAATCCTAATCCTAATCCTAATCCTAATCCTGAATCCTAATCCTAATCCTAATCCTAATCCTAATCCTAATCCTAATCCTAATCCTTACTCCTAATCCTAACCCTAATCCTAATCCTAATCCTAATCCTAATCCTAATCCTAATCCTACTCCTAATCCTAACCCTAATCCTAATCCTAATCCTAATCCTAATCCTAGATCCTAATCCTAATCCTAATCCTAACCCTAACCCTAACCCTAAAACTTAACCCTAATCCTAACCCTAATCCTAACCCTAACCCTAACCCCAATCCTAATCCTAATCCAAATCCTTAATCCTAATCCTAACCCTAACCCTAATCCTAATCCTAATCCTAATCCTAATCCTAATCCTAACCCTAATCCTAATCCTAATCCTAATCCTAACCCTAATCCTTAATCCTAATCCTAACCCTAATCCTAATCCTAATCCTAATCCTAATCCTAATCCTAATCCTAATCCTAATCCTAATCCTAATCCTAATCCTAATCCTAATCCAAACTCTAATCCTAATCCCAATCCTAATCCTAATCCTAATCCTAATCCAAATCCTAATCCTAATCCTAACCCTAACCCTAATCCTAATCCTAATCCTAATCCTAATCCTAATCCCAATCCAAATCCCAAACCTAATCCTAACCCTAATCCCAATCCCAATCCTAATCCTAACCTAAATCCCAATCCTAATCCTAAACCTAACCCTAATCCCAATCCTACACTTAACCCCATCCCAAATCCTAATCCCAATCCTTAATCCTAATCCTAATCCTAATCCTAACCCTAATCCTTAATCCTAATCCTAATCCTAATCCTAATCCTAATCCTAACCCTAATCCTAATCCTAATCCTAATCCTAATCCTAATCCTAATCCTAATCCAAATACTAAACCCAATCCTAATCCTAATCCCAATCCAAATCCAAATCCTAATCCTAATCCTAATCCCAACCCTAATCCTAACCCTAATCCCAATCCTAATCATCATCCCAATCCAAATCCCAATCCTAATCCTAATCCTAATCCTAACCTAAATCCCAATCCTAATCCTAAACCTAACCCTAATCCCAATCCTACACTTAACCCCCATCCCAAATCCTAATCCCAATCCTAATCCTAATCCTAATCCTAACCTAATATCCCAATCCTAATCCTAAACCTAACCCTTAATCCCAATCCTACACATAAACCCACCCCAAATCCTAATCCCAATCCTAATCCTAATCCTAATCCCAATCGCTAATCCTAACCCTAACCCTAATCCTAATCCAAATCCTAATCCTAATCCTAATCCTAATCCCAATCCTAATCCTAATCCTAATCCTAACCTAAATTCCCAATCCTAATCCTAAACCTAACCCTAATCCCAATCCTACACTTAACCCCATCCCAAATCCTAATCCCAATCCTAAGTCCTAAATCCTAATCCTAATCCTAATCCTAATCCTAATCCTTAATCCTAATCCTAATCCAAATACTAAACCCAATCCTAATCCTAATCCCAATCCAAATCCTAATCCTAATCCTAATCCTAATCCCAACCCTAATCCTAACCCTAATCCCAATCCTAATCATCATCCCAATCCAAATCCCAATCCTAATCCTAATCCTAATCCTAACCTAAAATCCCAATCCTAATCCTAAACCTAACCCTAATCCCAATCCTACACTTAACCCCATCCCAAATCCTAATCCCAATCCTAATCCTAATCCTAATCCTAACCTAAAATCCCAATCCTAATCCTAAACCTAACCCTAATCCCAATCCTACACATAAACCCACCCCAAATCCTAATCCCAATCCTAATCCTAATCCTAATCCCAATCCTAATCCTAACCCTAACCCTAATCCTAATCCAAATCCTAATCCTAATCCTAATCCATAATCCCAATCCTAATCCTAATCCTAATCCCAATCCTAATCCTAACCCTAACCCTAATCTCTAATCCTAATCCTAATCCTAATCCTAATCCAAATCCTAATCCTAGATCCTAATCCTAATCCTAACCCTAACCCTAATCCTAACCCTAACCCTAATCCTAATCCTAATCCTAATCCTTAATCCTAATCCTAATCCAAACTCTAATCCTAATCCCAATCCTAATCCTAATCCTAATCCCAATCCTAATCCTAATCCTAATCCAAATCCTAATCCTAATCCTAATCCTAGATTCCTAATCCTAATCCTAATCCTAATCCTAATCCTAATCCTAATCCTAATCCTTATCCTAATCCTAATCCCCATCCTAAATCCCAATCCTAATCCTAACCCTAATCCTAATCCAAACTCTAATCCTAAATCCCAATCCTAATCCTAATCCCAATCCTACTCCTACTCCTCCCCCCAATCCTAATCCTAACCCAAATCCCAATCCTAATCCCAATCCTAAAAACTAATCCTAATCCTAATCCTAATCCCAATCCTAAACCTAATCCTATTCCAAATCCTAATCCTAACCATTAATCCTAATCCTAATCCTAACCCTAACCCCAACCCAACCCCAATCCCAACCCCAACCCCAACCCCCATCCCAACCCCAACCCCAACCCCAACCCCAACCCCAACCCAAACCACAACCCCAACCCCAACCCCACCCCCAACCCAAACCCCAACCCAAACCCAATACCCATCCCCATCCAAAAGAGACAACGCCAACACAGACCAATCCCCATACCCCAACCACAACACTACCCTCACAACCCAACTACCACCAAACCATACACAACAATACCACATCAAAAACCCCAACACAATCCACCAACCCCAACAACAACCCCAACCACAACACCACACCAACCCTCAACACCCAACCACAACACCAACACTCCAACACTACAACCACTACACCTAACCCCTACACATACAACAACAACCCTACACCAACCACTTCCAACCCATAAACATCACCTACACAACATCAACTTCACCTTCACTACAACTACCAATAACTTCAACTTTAACATTAACTTCAACTATCAACATCACCTTCAACATCAACAACACTATCAACTTCAACTTCAACTTCAACACACTTCAAACTTTCACTTCAACTTCAACTTCAACTATCAACTTCATCACTTTCAATATCAACAACATCAACAACTTACTACAAATCAAATCTCCAACAACTTAACTTTAACTTCAACTTCAACTTTCAACTTCAACTTCAACTTCAATTCAACATCACAATTTATTATAAACCATATACTTCAATTCAACATATAAACTTAAACTTCAACTTCAACTTAACTATCAACAACCAATCCACTTCAACTATCAATTTCAACTTCAAATTTCATTTGAACCTATACTTCAATTTCAACTTTAACTTAAACTTCAACTTCAATATTCAAACTTAACTTCAACTTCACTTCAACTTCAATTTCAAATTCAATTTCATCATCAACTTCAATTTCAACTTTAACTTCAACTTTAATTTCAACTTCAACTTCAACTTCAAATCAAATTCAATTTCAACTTCAACTTCAATTTAAACTACAAATTCAACTTCAACTTCAACTTCAACTTCAACTTCAACTTCAACTTCAACTTCAACTTCAACTTCAATTTCAACTTCAAATTTCATTTGAACCTATACTTCAATTTCAACTTTAACTTAAACTTCAACTTCAATTTCAAACTTAACTTCAACTTCAACTTCAACTTCAATTTCAACTTCAACTTCAACTTCAACTTCAAATTCAACTTCAACTTTAACTTTAACTTCAACTTCAATTTCAACTTCAACTTCAACTTCAATTTCAACTTCAAATTTTATTTAAAACATATACTTCAATTTCAACTTATAACTTAAACTTCAACTTCAATTTCAAACTTAACTTCAACTTCAACTTCAACTTCAATTTCAACTTCAAATTTCATTTGAACCTATACTTCAATTTCAACTTTAACTTAAACTTCAACTTCAATTTCAAACTTAACTTCAACTTCAACTTCAACTTCAATTTCAAATTCAATTTCATCATCAACTTCAATTTCAACTTTAACTTTCAACTTTAATTTCAACTTCAACTTCAACTTCAAATTCAAATTCAATTTCAACTTCAACTTCAATTTAAAACTACAAATTCAACTTCAACTTCAACTTCAACTTCACTTCACTTCAACTTCAACTTCAACTTCAACTTCAACTTCAACTTCAACTTCAACTTCAACTTCAACTTCAACTTCACTTAACTTCAACTTCAACTTCAACTTCAACTTCAATTTCAACTTCAAATTTCATTTGAACCTATACTTCAATTTCAACTTTAACTTAAACTTCAACTTCAATTTCAAACTTAACTTCAACGTCAAGTTCAATTTCAACTTTAACTTCAACTTAAATTTCAAATTCAATTTCAACTTCAACTTCAACTTCAACTTCAACTTCAACTTTAACTTTAACTTCAACTTCAACTTCAAATTCAACTTCAACTTCAACTTCAACTTCAAGTTCAACTTCAACTCTAAATTCAACTTCAACTTCAACTTCAACTTCAACTTCAACTTCAACTTCAACTTCAACTTCAACTTCAACTTCAACTTCAACTTCAACTTTTAACTTCAACTTCAACTTCAACTTTAACTTCAACTTCAACTTCAACTTCAACTTTAACTTCAACTTCAACTTCAACTTCAACTTCAACTTCAACTTTAACTTTAACTTCAACTTCAACTTCAAATTCAACTTCAACTTCAATTTGAACTTGAACTTGAACTTCAACTTGAACTTCAACTTGAACCTAAACTTGAACTTGAACTTGAACTTCAACTTCAACTTCAACTTCAACTTCAACTTCAACTTCAACTTCAACTTCAACTTTAACTTCAACTTCTACTTCAACTTCAACTTCAACTTCAACTTCAACTTCAACTTCAACTTTAACTTCAACTTCTACTTCAACTTCAACTTCAACTTCAACTTCAACTTCAACTTCAACTTCAACTTCAACTTCAACTTCAACTTCAACTTCAACTTCAACTTCAACTTTAACTTTAACTTCAACTTCAACTTCAAATTCAACTTCAACTTCAATTTGAACTGGAACTTGAACTTGAACTTCAACTTGAACCTAAACTTGAACTTGAACTTCAACTTCAACTTCAACTTCAACTTCAACTTCAATCTCAATTTAACTTCAACTTCAACTTCAACTTTAACTTCAACTTCTACTTCAACTTCAACTTCAACTTCAACTTCAACTTCAACTTTAACTTCTACTTCTACTTCAACTTCAACTTCAACTTCAACTTCAACTTCAACTTCAACTTCAAACTCAACTTCAAACTCAACTACAAACTCAACTTCAAACTCAACTTCAAACTCAACTTCAAACTCAACTTCAACTTTAACTTCAACTTCAACTTCAAAATTAACTTCAACTTGAACTTCAACTTCAACTTCAACATGAACTTCAACTTCAAATTCCACTTCAACTTAAACTTCAATTTCAACTTCAACTTCAACTTCAACTAAAACTTCAATTTCAACTTCAATTTCAAATTTAACTTCAACTGCAATTTTGTCTTCGACTTCTACTTCAATTTCAACTTCAACTTCAAGTTCAACTTCAACTCTAAATTCAACTTCAACTTTAACTTCAACTTCAATTTCAACTTCATTTTCAACTTCAACTTCACCTTCAAACTTCAACTTCAACTTCAACTTCAACTTCAACTTCAACTTCAACTTCAACTTCAACTTCAACTTCAACTTCAACTTCAAATTCAACTTCAACTTCAACTTCAATTTCAACTTCAACTTCAACTTCAAGTTCAACTTCAACTCTAAATTCAACTTCAACTTCAACTTCAACTTCACTTCAACTTCAACTTCAACTTTAACTTTAACTTCAACTTTAACTTTAACTTCAACTTCAACTTCAACTTCAACTTCAAATTCAACTTCAACTTCAACTTCAACTTCAACTTCAACTTTAACTTTAACTTCAACTTCAATTTCAACTTCAACTTCAACTTCAATTTCAACTTCAACTTCAACTTCAACTTCAAATTCAACTTCAACTTTAACTTTAACTTCAACTTCAATTTCAACTTCAACTTCAACTTCAATTTCAACTTCAAATTTTATTTAAACATATACTTCAATTTCAACTTTAACTTAAACTTCAACTTCAATTTCAAACTTAACTTCAACTTCAACTTCAACTTCAATTTCAACTTCAAATTTCATTTGAACCTATACTTCAATTTCAACTTTAACTTAAACTTCAACTTCAATTTCAAACTTAACTTCAACTTCAACTTCAACTTCAATTTCAAATTCAATTTCATCATCAACTTCAATTTCAACTTTAATAACTTCAACTTTAATTTCAACTTCAACTTCAACTTCAAATTCAAATTCAATTTCAACTTCAACTTCAATTTAAACTACAAATTCAACTTCAACTTCAACTTCAACTTCAACTTCAACTTCAACTTCAACTTCAACTTCAACTTCAACTTCAACTTCAACTTCAACTTCAATTTCAACTTCAAATTTCATTTGAACCTATACTTCAATTTCAACTTTAACTTAAACTTCAACTTCAATTTCAAACTTAACTTCAACTTCAACTTCAACTTCAATTTCAACTTCAACTTCAACTTCAACTTCAAATTCAACTTCAACTTTAACTTTAACTTCAACTTCAATTTCAACTTCAACTTCAACTTCAATTTCAACTTCAAATTTTTATTTAAACATATACTTCAATTTCAACTTTAACTTAAACTTCAACTTCAATTTCAAACTTAACTTCAACTTCAACTTCAACTTCAATTTCAACTTCAAATTTCATTTGAACCTATACTTCAATTTCAACTTTAACTTAAACTTCAACTTCAATTTCAAACTTAACTTCAACTTCAACTTCAACTTCAATTTCAAATTCAATTTCATCATCAACTTCAATTTCAACTTTAACTTCAACTTTAATTTCAACTTCAACTTCAACTTCAAATTCAAATTCAATTTCAACTTCAACTTCAATTTAAACTACAAATTCAACTTCAACTTCAACTTCAATTTCCAAATTCAATTTCATCATCAACTTCAATTTCAACTTTAACTTCAACTTTAATTTCAACTTCAACTTCAACTTCAAATTCAAATTCAATTTCAACTTCAACTTCAATTTAAACTACAAATTCAACTTCAACTTCAAATTCAACTTCAACTTCAATTTGAACTTGAACTTGAACTTGAACTTCAACTTGAACCTAAACTTGAACTTCAACTTCAACTTCAACTTCAACTTCAACTTCAACTTCAATCTCAATTTAACTTCAACTTCAACTTCAACTTTAACTTCAACTTCTACTTCAACTTCAACTTCAACTTCAACTTCAACTTCAACTTTAACTTCTACTTCTACTTCAACTTCAACTTCAACTTCAACTTCAACTTCAACTTCAACTTCAAACTCAACTTCAAACTCAACTACAAACTCAACTTCAAACTCAACTTCAAACTCAACTTCAAACTCAACTTCAACTTTAACTTCAACTTCAACTTCAAAATTAACTTCAACTTGAACTTCAACTTCAACTTCAACATGAACTTCAACTTCAAATTCCACTTCAACTTAAACTTCAATTTCAACTTCAACTTCAACTTCAACTAAAACTTCAATTTCAACTTCAATTTCAAATTTAACTTCAACTGCAATTTTGTCTTCGACTTCTACTTCAATTTCAACTTCAACTTCAAGTTCAACTTCAACTCTAAATTCAACTTCAACTTTAACTTCAACTTCAATTTCAACTTCATTTTCAACTTCAACTTCACCTTCAACTTCAACTTCAACTTCAACTTCAACTTCAACTTCAACTTCAACTTCAACTTCAACTTCAACTTCAAATTCAACTTCAACTTCAACTTCAATTTCAACTTCAACTTCAACTTCAAGTTCAACTTCAACTCTAAATTCAACTTCAACTTCAACTTCAACTTCAACTTCAACTTCAACTTCAACTTTAACTTTAACTTCAACTTTAACTTTAACTTCAACTTCAACTTCAACTTCAACTTCAAATTCAACTTCAACTTCAACTTCAACTTCAACTTCAACTTTAACTTTAACTTCAACTTCAATTTCAACTTCAACTTCAACTTCAATTTCAACTTCAACTTCAACTTCAACTTCAAATTCAACTTCAACTTTAACTTTAACTTCAACTTCAATTTCAACTTCAACTTCAACTTCAATTTCAACTTCAAATTTTATTTAAACATATACTTCAATTCAACTTTAACTTAAACTTCAACTTCAATTTCAAACTTAACTTCAACTTCAACTTCAACTTCAATTTCAACTTCAAATTTCATTTGAACCTATACTTCAATTTCAACTTTAACTTAAACTTCAACTTCAATTTCAAACTTAACTTCAACTTCAACTTCAACTTCAATTTCAAATTCAATTTCATCATCAACTTCAATTTCAACTTTAACTTCAACTTTAATTTCAACTTCAACTTCAACTTCAAATTCAAATTCAATTTCAACTTCAACTTCAATTTAAACTACAAATTCAACTTCAACTTCAACTTCAACTTCAACTTCAACTTCAACTTCAACTTCAACTTCAACTTCAACTTCAACTTCAACTTCAACTTCAACTTCAACTTCAATTTCAACTTCAAATTTCATTTGAACCTATACTTCAATTTCAACTTTAACTTAAACTTCAACTTCAATTTCAAACTTAACTTCAACTTCAACTTCAACTTCAATTTCAACTTCAACTTCAACTTCAACTTCAAATTCAACTTCAACTTTAACTTTAACTTCAACTTCAATTTCAACTTCAACTTCAACTTCAATTTCAACTTCAAATTTTATTTAAACATATACTTCAATTTCAACTTTAACTTAAACTTCAACTCCAATTTCAAACTTAACTTCAACTTCAACTTCAACTTCAATTTCAACTTCAAATTTCATTTGAACCTATACTTCAATTTCAACTTTAACTTAAACTTCAACTTCAATTTCAAACTTAACTTCAACTTCAACTTCAACTTCAATTTCAAATTCAATTTCATCATCAACTTCAATTTCAACTTTAACTTCAACTTTAATTTCAACTTCAACTTCAACTTCAAATTCAAATTCAATTTCAACTTCAACTTCAATTTAAACTACAAATTCAACTTCAACTTCAACTTCAACTTCAACTTCAACTTCAACTTCAACTTCAACTTCAATTTCAAATTCAATTCAACTTCAACTTCAACTTCAACTTCAACTTCAACTTCACCTTCAACTTCAACTTCAACTTCAACTTCAACTTCAACTTCAACTTCAACTTCAACTTCAAATTCAACTTTAACTTCAACTTCAACTTCAACTTCAACTTCAATTTCAACTTCAAATTTCATTTGAACCTATACTTCAATTCAACTTTAACTTAAACTTCAACTTCAATTTCAAACTTAACTTCAATGTCAAGTTCAATTTCAACTTTAACTTCAACTTCAATTTCAAATTCAATTTCAACTTCAACTTCAACTTCAACTTCAATTTCAACTTCAACTTCAACTTCAAATTCAACTTCAACTTCAACTTTCAACTTCAACTTCAACTTCAACTTCAACTCAAATTCAAATTCAACTTTAACTTTAACTTCAACTTCAACTTCAACTTCAACTTCAACTTCAACTTCAACTTCAACTCAAATTCCAATTCAACTTCAACTTCAACTTCAACTTCAACTTCAACTTCAACTTCAATTTCAACTTCAACTTCAACTTTAACTTCAACTTCAATTTCAACTTCATTTTCAACTTCTACTTCACCTTCAACTTCAACTTCAACTTCAACTTCAACTTCAACTTCAACTTCGACTTCAACTTCAACTTCAACTTTAACTTCAACTTCAACTTCAACTTCAACTTCAACTTCAATTTCAACTTCAACTTCAACTTTAACTTCAATTTCAATTTCAACTTCATTTTCAACTTCAACTTCACCTTCAACTTCAACTTCAACTTCAACTTCAACTTCAACTTCAACTTCAACTTCAACTTCAACTTCAACTTCAACTTCAACTTCACTTCAAATTCAACTTCAACTTCAATTTCAACTTCAACTTCAAGTTCAACTTCAACTCTAAATTCAACTTCAACTTCAACTTCAACTTCAACTTCAACTTCAACTTCAACTTCAACTTCAACTTCAACTTCAACTTCAACTTCAACTTCAACTTCAACTTCAACTTCAACTTCAACTTTAACTTGAACTTCAACTTCAACTTCAACTTCAACTTCAACTTTAACTTCAACTTTAACTTCAACTTCAACTTCAACTTCAACTTCAATTTCAACTTCAACTTCAACTTCAACTTCAACTTTAACTTCAACTTCAATTTCAACTTCAACTTCAACTTCATTTTCAACTTCAACTTCACCTTCAACTTCAACTTCAACTTCAACTTCAACTTCAACTTCAACTTCAACTTCAACTTCAACTTTAACTTTAACTTCAACTTTAACTTTAACTTCAACTTCAACTTCAACTTCAAATTCAACTTCAACTTCAACTTCAACTTCAACTTCAACTTTAACTTTAACTTCAACTTCAATTTCAACTTCAACTTCAACTTCAATTTCAACTTCAACTTCAACTTCAACTTCAACTTCAACTTCAACTTCAATTTCAACTTCAAATTTCATTTGAACATATACTTCAATTTCAACTTTAACTTAAACTTCAACTTCAATTTCAAACTTAACTTCAACTTCAACTTCAACTTCAATTTCAAATTCAAATTCAATTTCAACTTCAACTTCAATTTAAACTTCAAATTCAACTTCAACTTCAACTTCAACTTCAACTTCAACTTCAACTTCAACTTCAACTTTAACTTCAACTTCAACTTCAACTTCAACTTCAACTTCAACTTTAACTTTAACTTCAACTTCAACTTCAAATTCAACTTCAACTTCAATTTGAACTTGAACTTGAACTTGAACTTGAAGTTCAACTTGAACCTAAACTTGAACTTGAACTTGAACTTCAACTTCAACTTCAACTTCAACTTCAACTTCAACTTCAACTTCAACTTCAACTTCAACTTCAACTTCAACTTCAACTTTAACTTTAACTTCAACTTCTACTTCAACTTCAACTTCAACTTCAACTTCAACTTCAACTTCAACTTCAACTTTAACTTCAACTTCTACTTCAACTTCAACTTCAACTTCAACTTCAACTTCAACTTCAACTTCAATTTCAACTTCAACTTCAACTTTAACTTCAATTTCAATTTCAACTTCATTTTCAACTTCAACTTCACCTTCAACTTCAACTTCAACTTCAACTTCAACTTCAACTTCAACTTCAACTTCAACTTCAACTTCAACTTCAACTTCAACTTCAACTTCAAATTCAACTTCAACTTCAATTTCAACTTCAACTTCAAGTTCAACTTCAACTCTAAATTCAACTTCAACTTCAACTTCAACTTCAACTTCAACTTCAACTTCAACTTCAACTTCAACTTCAACTTCAACTTCAACTTTAACTTTAACTTCAACTTTAACTTTAACTTCAACTTCAACTTCAACTTCAAATTCAACTTCAACTTCAACTTCAACTTCAATTTCAACTTTAACTTCAACTTTAATTTCAACTTCAACTTCAACTTCAAATTCAAATTCAATTTCAACTTCAACTTCAATTTAAACTACAAATTCAACTTCAACTTCAACTTCAACTTCAACTTCAACTTCAACTTCAACTTCAACTTCAACTTCAATTTCAAATTCAATTTCAACTTCAACTTCAACTTCAACTTCAACTTCAACTTCACCTTCAACTTCAACTTCAACTTCAACTTCAACTTCAACTTCAACTTCAACTTCAACTTCAACTTCAAATTCAACTTTAACTTCAACTTCAACTTCAACTTCAACTTCAACTTCAATTTCAAATTCAATTTCAACTTCAACTTCAACTTCAACTTCAACTTCAACTTCACCTTCAACTTCAACTTCAACTTCAACTTCAACTTCAACTTCAACTTCAACTTCAACTTCAACTTCAAATTCAACTTTAACTTCAACTTCAACTTCAACTTCAATTTCAACTTCAAATTTCATTTGAACCTATACTTCAATTCAACTTTAACTTAAACTTCAACTTCAATTTCAAACTTAACTTCAACGTCAAGTTCAATTTCAACTTTAACTTCAACTTCAATTTCAAATTCAATTTCAACTTCAACTTCAACTTCAACTTCAATTTCAACTTCAACTTCAACTTCAAATTCAACTTCAACTTCAACTTCAACTTCAACTTCAACTTCAACTTCAACTCAAATTCAAATTCAACTTTAACTTTAACTTCAACTTCAACTTCAACTTCAACTTCAACTCAAATTCCAATTCAACTTCAACTTCAACTTCAACTTCAACTTCAACTTCAACTTCAATTTCAACTTCAACTTCAACTTTAACTTCAACTTCAATTTCAACTTCATTTTCAACTTCAACTTCACCTTCAACTTCAACTTCAACTTGAACTTCAACTTCAACTTCAACTTCGACTTCAACTTCAACTTCAACTTTAACTTCAACTTCAACTTCAACTTCAACTTCAACTTCAATTTCAACTTCAACTTCAACTTTAACTTCAATTTCAATTTCAACTTCATTTTCAACTTCAACTTCACCTTCAACTTCAACTTCAACTTCAACTTCAACTTCAACTTCAACTTCAACTTCAACTTCAACTTCAACTTCAACTTCAACTTCAACTTCAAATTCAACTTCAACTTCAATTTCAACTTCAACTTCAAGTTCAACTTCAACTTCAACTTCAACTTTAACTTCAACTTTAACTTCAACTTCAACTTCAACTTCAACTTCAATTTCAACTTCAACTTCAACTTCAACTTCAACTTTAACTTCAACTTCAATTTCAACTTCAACTTCAACTTCATTTTCAACTTCAACTTCACCTTCAACTTCAACTTCAACTTCAACTTCAACTTCAACTTCAACTTCAACTTCAACTTCAACTTTAACTTTAACTTCAACTTTAACTTTAACTTCAACTTCAACTTCAACTTCAAATTCAACTTCAACTTCAACTTCAACTTCAACTTCAACTTTAACTTTAACTTCAACTTCAATTTCAACTTCAACTTCAACTTCAATTTCAACTTCAACTTCAACTTCAACTTCAACTTCAACTTCAACTTCAATTTCAACTTCAAATTTCATTTGAACATATACTTCAATTTCAACTTTAACTTAAACTTCAACTTCAATTTCAAACTTAACTTCAACTTCAACTTCAACTTCAATTTCAAATTCAAATTCAATTTCAACTTCAACTTCAATTTAAACTTCAAATTCAACTTCAACTTCAACTTCAACTTCAACTTCAACTTCAACTTCAACTTCAACTTTAACTTCAACTTCAACTTCAACTTCAACTTCAACTTCAACTTTAACTTTAACTTCAACTTCAACTTCAAATTCAACTTCAACTTCAATTTGAACTTGAACTTGAACTTGAACTTGAACTTCAACTTGAACCTAAACTTGAACTTGAACTTGAACTTCAACTTCAACTTCAACTTCAACTTCAACTTCAACTTCAACTTCAACTTCAACTTCAACTTCAACTTCAACTTTAACTTTAACTTCAACTTCTACTTCAACTTCAACTTCAACTTCAACTTCAACTTCAACTTCAACTTTAACTTCAACTTCTACTTCAACTTCAACTTCAACTTCAACTTCAACTTCAACTTCAACTTCAATTTCAACTTCAACTTCAACTTTAACTTCAATTTCAATTTCAACTTCATTTTCAACTTCAACTTCACCTTCAACTTCAACTTCAACTTCAACTTCAACTTCAACTTCAACTTCAACTTCAACTTCAACTTCAACTTCAACTTCAACTTCAACTTCAACTTCAAATTCAACTTCAACTTCAATTTCAACTTCAACTTCAAGTTCAACTTCAACTCTAAATTCAACTTCAACTTCAACTTCAACTTCAACTTCAACTTCAACTTCAACTTCAACTTCAACTTCAACTTCAACTTCAACTTTAACTTTAACTTCAACTTTAACTTTAACTTCAACTTCAACTTCAACTTCAACTTCAAATTCAACTTCAACTTCAACTTCAACTTCAACTTCAACTTTAACTTTAACTTCAACTTCAATTTCAACTTCAACTTCAACTAAAATTTCAACTTCAACTTCAACTTCAACTTCAACTTCAACTTCAACTTCAATTTCAACTTCAAATTTCATTTGAACATATACTTCAATTTCAACTTTAACTTAAACTTCAACTTCAATTTCAAACTTAACTTCAACTTCAACTTCAACTTCAATTTCAAATTCAAATTCAATTTCAACTTCAACTTCAATTTAAACTTCAAATTCAACTTCAACTTCAACTTCAACTTCAACTTCAACTTCAACTTTAACTTCAACTTCAACTTCAACTTCAACTTCAACTTCAACTTTAACTTTAACTTCAACTTCAACTTCAAATTCAACTTCAACTTCAATTTGAACTTGAACTTGAACTTGAACTTGAACTTCAACTTGAACCTAAACTTGAACTTGAACTTCAACTTCAACTTCAACTTCAACTTCAACTTCAACTTCAACTTCAACTTCAACTTTAACTTCAACTTCTACTTCAACTTCAACTTCAACTTCAACTTCAACTTCAACTTCAACTTCAACTTTAACTTCAACTTCTACTTCAACTTCAACTTCAACTTCAACTTCAACTTCAACTTCAACTTCAACTTCAACTTCAACTTCAACTTTAACTTCAACTTCAATTTCAACTTCAACTTCCACTTCAACTTCAACTTCAACTTTAACTTCAACTTTAACTTCAACTTCAACTTCAACTTCAACTTCAACTTCAACTTCAACTTTAACTTCAACTTCAACTTCAACTTCAACTTCAACTTCAACTTTAACTTTAACTTCAACTTCAACTTCAAATTCAACTTCAACTTCAATTTGAACTTGAACTTGAACTTGAACTTGAACTTCAACTTGAACCTAAACTTGAACTTGAACTTGAACTTGAACTTCAACTTCAACTTCAACTTCAACTTCAACTTCAACTTCAACTTCAACTTCAACTTTAACGTCAACTTCTACTTCAACTTCAACTTCAACTTCAACTTCAACTTCAACTTTAACTTCAACTTCTACTTCAACTTCAACTTCAACTTCAACTTCAACTTCAACTTCAACTTCAACTTCAACTTCAACTTCAACTTCAACTTCAACTTCAACTTCAATTTCAACTTCAACTTCAACTTCAACTTCAACTTCAACTTCAACTTCAATTTCAACTTCAAATTTCATTTGAACAT
Organism: Brachycybe producta; assembly: GCA_036925085.1. Taxonomy (NCBI): domain Eukaryota; kingdom Metazoa; phylum Arthropoda; class Diplopoda; order Playtdesmida; family Andrognathidae; genus Brachycybe; species Brachycybe producta. The sequence goes on from JAUPFP010000223.1 coordinate 23,877, forward strand.
ATACTTCAATTTCAACTTTAACTTAAACTTCAACTTCAATTTCAAACTTAACTTCAACTTCAACTTCAACTTCAATTTCAAATTCAAATTCAATTTCAACTTCAACTTCAATTTAAACTTCAAATTCAACTTCAACTTCAACTTCAACTTCAACTTCAACTTCAACTTCAACTTCAACTTTAACTTCAACTTCAACTTCAACTTCAACTTCAACTTCAACTTTAACTTTAACTTCAACTTCAACTTCAAATTCAACTTCAACTTCAATTTGAACTTGAACTTGAACTTGAACTTGAACTTCAACTTGAACCTAAACTTGAACTTGAACTTGAACTTCAACTTCAATTTCAACTTCAACTTCAACTTCAACTTCAACTTCAACTTTAACTTCAACTTCTACTTCAACTTTAACTTCAACTTCAACTTCAACTTCAACTTCAACTTCAACTTTAACTTCAACTTCTACTTCAACTTCTACTTCAACTTCAACTTCAACTTCAACTTCAACTTCAACTTCAACTTCAACTTCAACTTCAACTTCAACTTCAACTTCAACTTTAACTTTAACTTCAACTTCAATTTCAACTTCAACTTCCACTTCAACTTCAACTTCAACTTTAACTTCAACTTTAACTTCAACTTCAACTTCAACTTCAACTTCAACTTCAACTTCAACTTCAACTTTAACTTCAACTTCAACTTCAACTTCAACTTCAACTTCAACTTTAACTTTAACTTCAACTTCAACTTCAAATTCAACTTCAACTTCAATTTGAACTTGAACTTGAACTTGAACTTGAACTTCAACTTGAACCTAAACTTGAACTTGAACTTGAACTTGAACTTCAACTTCAACTTCAACTTCAACTTCAACTTCAACTTCAACTTCAACTTCAATTTCAACTTCAACTTCAACTTCAACTTCAACTTCAACTTCAACTTCAATTTCAACTTCAAATTTCATTTGAACATATACTTCAATTTCAACTTTAACTTAAACTTCAACTTCAATTTCAAACTTAACTTCAACTTCAACTTCAACTTCAATTTCAAATTCAAATTCAATTTCAACTTCAACTTCAATTTAAACTTCAAATTCAACTTCAACTTCAACTTCAACTTCAACTTCAACTTCAACTTCAACTTCAACTTCAACTTCAACTTTAACTTCAACTTCAACTTCAACTTCAACTTCAACTTCAACTTTAACTTTAACTTCAACTTCAACTTCAAATTCAACTTCAACTTCAATTTGAACTTGAACTTGAACTTGAACTTGAACTTCAACTTGAACCTAAACTTGAATTTGAACTTGAACTTCAACTTGAACTTCAACTTCAACTTCAACTTCAACTTCAACTTCAACTTCAACTTCAACTTTAACTTTAACTTCAACTTCTACTTCAACTTCAACTTCAACTTCAACTTCAACTTCAACTTCAACTTTAACTTCAACTTCTACTTCAACTTCAACTTCAACTTCAACTTCAACTTCAACTTCAACTTCAATTTCAACTTCAACTTCAACTTTAACTTCAATTTCAATTTCAACTTCATTTTCAACTTCAACTTCACCTTCAACTTCAACTTCAACTTCAACTTCAACTTCAACTTCAACTTCAACTTCAACTTCAACTTCAACTTCAACTTCAACTTCAACTTCAACTTCAAATTCAACTTCAACTTCAATTTCAACTTCAACTTCAAGTTCAACTTCAACTCTAAATTCAACTTCAACTTCAACTTCAACTTCAACTTCAACTTCAACTTCAACTTCAACTTCAACTTCAACTTTAACTTTAACTTCAACTTTAACTTTAACTTCAACTTCAACTTCAACTTCAACTTCAAATTCAACTTCAACTTCAACTTCAACTTCAACTTCAACTTTAACTTTAACTTCAACTTCAATTTCAACTTCAACTTCAACTAAAATTTCAACTTCAACTTCAACTTCAACTTCAACTTCAACTTCAACTTCAATTTCAACTTCAAATTTCATTTGCACATATACTTCAATTTCAACTTTAACTTAAACTTCAACTTCAATTTCAAACTTAACTTCAACTTCAACTTCAACTTCAATTTCAAATTCAAATTCAATTTCAACTTCAACTTCAATTTAAACTTCAAATTCAACTTCAACTTCAACTTCAACTTCAACTTCAACTTCAACTTTAACTTCAACTTCAACTTCAACTTCAACTTCAACTTCAACTTTAACTTTAACTTCAACTTCAACTTCAAATTCAACTTCAACTTCAATTTGAACTTGAACTTGAACTTGAACTTGAACTTCAACTTGAACCTAAACTTGAACTTGAACTTCAACTTCAACTTCAACTTCAACTTCAACTTCAACTTCAACTTCAACTTCAACTTTAACTTCAACTTCTACTTCAACTTCAACTTCAACTTCAACTTCAACTTCAACTTCAACTTCAACTTTAACTTCAACTTCTACTTCAACTTCAACTTCAACTTCAACTTCAACTTCAACTTCAACTTCAACTTCAACTTCAACTTCAACTTTAACTTCAACTTCAATTTCAACTTCAACTTCCACTTCAACTTCAACTTCAACTTTAACTTCAACTTTAACTTCAACTTCAACTTCAACTTCAACTTCAACTTCAACTTCAACTTCAACTTTAACTTCAACTTCAACTTCAACTTCAACTTCAACTTCAACTTTAACTTTAACTTCAACTTCAAATTCAACTTCAACTTCAATTTGAACTTGAACTTGAACTTGAACTTGAACTTCAACTTGAACCTAAACTTGAACTTGAACTTGAACTTGAACTTCAACTTCAACTTCAACTTCAACTTCAACTTCAACTTCAACTTCAACTTTAACGTCAACTTCTACTTCAACTTCAACTTCAACTTCAACTTCAACTTCAACTTTAACTTCAACTTCTACTTCAACTTCAACTTCAACTTCAACTTCAACTTCAACTTCAACTTCAACTTCAACTTCAACTTCAACTTCAACTTCAACTTCAATTTCAACTTCAACTTCAACTTCAACTTCAACTTCAACTTCAACTTCAATTTCAACTTCAAATTTCATTTGAACATATACTTCAATTTCAACTTTAACTTAAACTTCAACTTCAATTTCAAACTTAACTTCAACTTCAACTTCAACTTCAATTTCAAATTCAAATTCAATTTCAACTTCAACTTCAATTTAAACTTCAAATTCAACTTCAACTTCAACTTCAACTTCAACTTCAACTTCAACTTCAACTTCAACTTTAACTTCAACTTCAACTTCAACTTCAACTTCAACTTCAACTTTAACTTTAACTTCAACTTCAACTTCAAATTCAACTTCAACTTCAATTTGAACTTGAACTTGAACTTGAACTTCAACTTGAACCTAAACTTGAACTTGAACTTCAACTTCAACTTCAATTTCAACTTCAACTTCAACTTCAACTTCAACTTCAACTTCAACTTCAACTTCAACTTCAACTTCAACTTTAACTTCAACTTCTACTTCAACTTCAACTTCAACTTCAACTTCAACTTCAACTTCAACTTCAACTTCAACTTCAACTTTAACTTCAACTTCAATTTCAACTTCAACTTCCACTTCAACTTCAACTTCAACTTTAACTTCAACTTTAACTTCAACTTCAACTTCAACTTCAACTTCAACTTCAACTTCAACTTCAACTTTAACTTCAACTTCAACTTCAACTTCAACTTCAACTTCAACTTTAACTTTAACTTCAACTTCAACTTCAAATTCAACTTCAACTTCAATTTGAACTTGAACTTGAACTTGAACTTGAACTTCAACTTGAACCTAAACTTGAACTTGAACTTGAACTTGAACTTGAACTTGAACTTCAACTTCAACTTCAACTTCAACTTCAACTTCAACTTCAACTTCAACTTTAACGTCAACTTCTACTTCAACTTCAACTTCAACTTCAACTTCAACTTCAACTTCAACTTTAACTTCAACTTCTACTTCAACTTCAACTTCAACTTCAACTTCAACTTCAACTTCAACTTCAACTTCAACTTCAACTTCAACTTCAACTTCAACTTCAACTTTAATTTTAACTTCAACTTCAACTTCAAATTCAACTTCAACTTCAATTTGAACTTGAACTTGAACTTGAACTTGAACTTCAACTTGAACCTAAACTTGAACTTCAACTTCAACTTCAACTTCAACTTCAATCTCAACTTCAAACTCAACTTCAAACTAAACTTCAAACTCAACTACAAACTCAACTTCAAACTCAACTTCAAACTCAACTTCAACTTTTACTTCAACTTCAACTTCAAAATTAACTTCAACTTGAACTTCAACTTCAACTTCAACATGAACTTCAACTTCAAATTCCACTTCAACTTAAACTTCAATTTCAACTTCAACTTCAACTTCAACTAAAACTTCAATTTCAACTTCAATTTCAAATTTAACTTCAACTGCAATTTTGTCTTCGACTTCTACTTCAATTTCAACTTCAACTTCAAGTTCAACTTCAACTCTAAATTCAACTTCAACTTCAACTTCAACTTCAATTTCAACTTCAACTTCAAATTCAACTTCAACTTCAACTTCAATTTCAACTTCAACTTCAACTTCAAGTTCAACTTCAACTCTAAATTCAACTTCAACTTCAACTTCAACTTCAACTTCAACTGTCAACTTCAACTTCAACTTTAACTTTAACTTCAACTTTAACTTTAACTTCAACTTCAACTTCAACTTCAACTTCAAATTCAACTTCAACTTCAACTTCAACTTCAACTTCAACTTTAACTTTAACTTCAACTTCAATTTCAACTTCAACTTCAACTTCAATTTCAACTTCAACTTCAACTTCAACTTCAAATTCAACTTCAACTTTAACTTTAACTTCAACTTCAATTTCAACTTCAACTTCAACTTCAATTTCAACTTCAAATTTTATTTAAACATATACTTCAATTTCAACTTTAACTTAAACTTCAACTTCAATTTCAAACTTAACTTCAACTTCAACTTCAACTTCAATTTCAACTTCAAATTTCATTTGAACCTATACTTCAATTTCAACTTTAACTTAAACTTCAACTTCAATTTCAAACTTAACTTCAACTTCAACTTCAACTTCAATTTCAAATTCAATTTCATCATCAACTTCAATTTCAACTTTAACTTCAACTTTAATTTCAACTTCAACTTCAACTTCAAATTCAAATTCAATTTCAACTTCAACTTCAATTTAAACTACAAATTCAACTTCAACTTCAACTTCAACTTCAACTTCAACTTCAACTTCAACTTCAACTTCAACTTCAACTTCAACTTCAACTTCAACTTCAATTTCAACTTCAAATTTCATTTGAACCTATACTTCAATTTCAACTTTAACTTAAACTTCAACTTCAATTTCAAACTTAACTTCAACTTCAACTTCAACTTCAATTTCAACTTCAACTTCAACTTCAACTTCAAATTCAACTTCAACTTTAACTTTAACTTCAACTTCAATTTCAACTTCAACTTCAACTTCAATTTCAACTTCAAATTTTATTTAAACATATACTTCAATTTCAACTTTAACTTAAACTTCAACTTCAATTTCAAACTTAACTTCAACTTCAACTTCAACTTCAATTTCAAATTCAATTTCATCATCAACTTCAATTTCAAACTTTAACTTCAACTTTAATTTCAACTTCAACTTCAACTTCAAATTCAAATTCAATTTCAACTTCAACTTCAATTTAAACTACAAATTCAACTTCAACTTCAACTTCAACTCCAACTTCAACTTCAACTTCAACTTCAACTTCAACTTCAACTTCAACTTCAACTTCAACTTCAACTTCAATTTCAAATTCAATTTCAACTTCAACTTCAACTTCAACTTCAACTTCAACTTCACCTTCAACTTCAACTTCAACTTCAACTTCAACTTCAACTTCAACTTCAACTTCAACTTCAACTTCAAATTCAACTTTAACTTCAACTTCAACTTCAACTTCAACTTCAATTTCAACTTCAAATTTCATTTGAACCTATACTTCAATTCAACTTTAACTTAAACTTCAACTTCAATTTCAAACTTAACTTCAACGTCAAGTTCAATTTCAACTTTAACTTCAACTTCAATTTCAAATTCAATTTCAACTTCAACTTCAACTTCAACTTCAATTTCAACTTCAACTTCAACTTCAAATTCAACTTCAACTTCAACTTCAACTTCAACTTCAACTTCAACTTCAACTCAAATTCAAATTCAACTTTAACTTTAACTTCAACTTCAACTTCAACTTCAACTTCAACTTCAACTTCAACTCAAATTCCAATTCAACTTCAACTTCAACTTCAACTTCAACTTCAACTTCAACTTCAATTTCAACTTCAACTTCAACTTTAACTTCAACTTCAATTTCAACTTCATTTTCAACTTCAACTTCACCTTCAACTTCAACTTCAACTTCAACTTCAACTTCAACTTCAACTTCGACTTCAACTTCAACTTCAACTTTAACTTCAACTTCAACTTCAACTTCAACTTCAACTTCAATTTCAACTTCAACTTCAACTTTAACTTCAATTTCAATTTCAACTTCATTTTCAACTTCAACTTCACCTTCAACTTCAACTTCAACTTCACTTCAACTTCAACTTCAACTTCAACTTCAACTTCAACTTCAACTTCAACTTCAACTTCAAATTCAACTTCAACTTCAATTTCAACTTCAACTTCAAGTTCAACTTCAACTCTAAATTCAACTTCAACTTCAACTTCAACTTCAACTTCAACTTCAACTTCAACTTCAACTTCAACTTCAACTTCAACTTCAACTTCAACTTCAACTTCAACTTCAACTTCAACTTCAACTTCAACTTCAACTTTAACTTTAACTTCAACTTCAACTTCAACTTCAACTTCAACTTTAACTTCAACTTTAACTTCAACTTCAACTTCAACTTCAACTTCAATTTCAACTTCAACTTCAACTTCAACTTCAACTTTAACTTCAACTTCAATTTCAACTTCAACTTCAACTTCATTTTCAACTTCAACTTCACCTTCAACTTCAACTTCAACTTCAACTTCAACTTCAACTTCAACTTCAACTTCAACTTCAACTTTAACTTTAACTTCAACTTTAACTTTAACTTCAACTTCAACTTCAACTTCAAATTCAACTTCAACTTCAACTTCAACTTCAACTTCAACTTTAACTTTAACTTCAACTTCAATTTCAACTTCAACTTCAACTTCAATTTCAACTTCAACTTCAACTTCAACTTCAACTTCAACTTCAACTTCAACTTCAACTTCAACTTCAACTTCAACTTCAACTTCAACTTCAACTTCAACTTCAACTTCCACTTCAATTTCAACTTCAACTTCAACTTCAACTTCAACTTCAACTTCAACTTCAATTTCAACTTCAAATTTCATTTGAACATATACTTCAATTTCAACTTTAACTTAAACTTCAACTTCAATTTCAAACTTAACTTCAACTTCAACTTCAACTTCAATTTCAAATTCAAATTCAATTTCAACTTCAACTTCAATTTAAACTTCAAATTCAACTTCAACTTCAACTTCAACTTCAACTTCAACTTCAACTTCAACTTCAACTTTAACTTCAACTTCAACTTCAACTTCAACTTCAACTTCAACTTTAACTTTAACTTCAACTTCAACTTCAAATTCAACTTCAACTTCAATTTGAACTTGAACTTGAACTTGAACTTCAACTTGAACCTAAACTTGAACTTGAACTTCAACTTCAACTTCAATTTCAACTTCAACTTCAACTTCAACTTCAACTTCAACTTCAACTTCAACTTTAACTTCAACTTCTACTTCAACTTCAACTTCAACTTCAACTTCAACTTCAACTTCAACTTCAACTTTAACTTCAACTTCTACTTCAACTTCTACTTCAACTTCAACTTCAACTTCAACTTCAACTTCAACTTCAACTTCAACTTCAACTTCAACTTCAACTTCAACTTTAACTTCAACTTCAATTTCAACTTCAACTTCCACTTCAACTTCAACTTCAACTTTAACTTCAACTTTAACTTCAACTTCAACTTCAACTTCAACTTCAACTTCAACTTCAACTTCAACTTTAACTTCAACTTCAACTTCAACTTCAACTTCAACTTCAACTTTAACTTTAACTTCAACTTCAACTTCAAATTCAACTTCAACTTCAATTTGAACTTGAACTTGAACTTGAACTTGAACTTCAACTTGAACCTAAACTTGAACTTGAACTTGAACTTGAACTTCAACTTCAACTTCAACTTCAACTTCAACTTCAACTTCAACTTCAACTTCAACTTTAACGTCAACTTCTACTTCAACTTCAACTTCAACTTCAACTTCAACTTCAACTTCAACTTTAACTTCAACTTCTACTTCAACTTCAACTTCAACTTCAACTTCAACTTCAACTTCAACTTCAACTTCAACTTCAACTTCAACTTCAACTTCAACTTTAATTTTAACTTCAACTTCAACTTCAAATTCAACTTCAACTTCAATTTGAACTTGAACTTGAACTTGAACTTGAACTTCAACTTGAACCTAAACTTGAACTTCAACTTCAACTTCAACTTCAACTTCAATCTCAACTTCAAACTCAACTTCAAACTAAACTTCAAACTCAACTACAAACTCAACTTCAAACTCAACTTCAAACTCAACTTCAACTTTTACTTCAACTTCAACTTCAAAATTAACTTCAACTTGAACTTCAACTTCAACTTCAACATGAACTTCAACTTCAAATTCCACTTCAACTTAAACTTCAATTTCAACTTCAACTTCAACTTCAACTAAAACTTCAATTTCAACTTCAATTTCAAATTTAACTTCAACTGCAATTTTGTCTTCGACTTCTACTTCAATTTCAACTTCAACTTCAAGTTCAACTTCAACTCTAAATTCAACTTCAACTTCAACTTCAACTTTAACTTCAACTTCAATTTCAACTTCAACTTCAAATTCAACTTCAACTTCAACTTCAATTTCAACTTCAACTTCAACTTCAAGTTCAACTTCAACTCTAAATTCAACTTCAACTTCAACTTCAACTTCAACTTCAACTTCAACTTCAACTTTAACTTTAACTTCAACTTTAACTTTAACTTCAACTTCAACTTCAACTTCAACTTCAAATTCAACTTCAACTTCAACTTCAACTTCAACTTCAACTTTAACTTTAACTTCAACTTCAATTTCAACTTCAACTTCAACTTCAATTTCAACTTCAACTTCAACTTCAACTTCAAATTCAACTTCAACTTTAACTTTAACTTCAACTTCAATTTCAACTTCAACTTCAACTTCAATTTCAACTTCAAATTTTATTTAAACATATACTTCAATTTCAACTTTAACTTAAACTTCAACTTCAATTTCAAACTTAACTTCAACTTCAACTTCAACTTCAATTTCAACTTCAAATTTCATTTGAACCTATACTTCAATTTCAACTTTAACTTAAACTTCAACTTCAATTTCAAACTTAACTTCAACTTCAACTTCAACTTCAATTTCAAATTCAATTTCATCATCAACTTCAATTTCAACTTTAACTTCAACTTTAATTTCAACTTCAACTTCAACTTCAAATTCAAATTCAATTTCAACTTCAACTTCAATTTAAACTACAAATTCAACTTCAACTTCAACTTCAACTTCAACTTCAACTTCAACTTCAACTTCAACTTCAACTTCAACTTCAACTTCAACTTCAACTTCAATTTCAACTTCAAATTTCATTTGAACCTATACTTCAATTTCAACTTTAACTTAAACTTCAACTTCAATTTCAAACTTAACTTCAACTTCAACTTCAACTTCAATTTCAACTTCAACTTCAACTTCAACTTCAAATTCAACTTCAACTTTAACTTTAACTTCAACTTCAATTTCAACTTCAACTTCAACTTCAATTTCAACTTCAAATTTTATTTAAACATATACTTCAATTTCAACTTTAACTTAAACTTCAACTTCAATTTCAAACTTAACTTCAACTTCAACTTCAACTTCAATTTCAACTTCAAATTTCATTTGAACCTAGACTTCAATTTCAACTTTAACTTAAACTTCAACTTCAATTTCAAACTTAACTTCAACTTCAACTTCAACTTCAATTTCAAATTCAATTTCATCATCAACTTCAATTTCAACTTTAACTTCAACTTTAATTTCAACTTCAACTTCAACTTCAAATTCAAATTCAATTTCAACTTGAACTTCAATTTAAACTACAAATTCAACTTCAACTTCAACTTCAACTCCAACTTCAACTTCAACTTCAACTTCAACTTCAACTTCAACTTCAACTTCAACTTCAACTTCAACTTCAATTTCAAATTCAATTTCAACTTCAACTTCAACTTCAACTTCAACTTCAACTTCACCTTCAACTTCAACTTCAACTTCAACTTCAACTTCAACTTCAACTTCAACTTCAACTTCAACTTCAAATTCAACTTTAACTTCAACTTCAACTTCAACTTCAACTTCAATTTCAACTTCAAATTTCATTTGAACCTATACTTCAATTCAACTTTAACTTAAACTTCAACTTCAATTTCAAACTTAACTTCAACGTCAAGTTCAATTTCAACTTTAACTTCAACTTCAATTTCAAATTCAATTTCAACTCCAACTTCAACTTCAACTTCAATTTCAACTTCAACTTCAACTTCAAATTCAACTTCAACTTCAACTTCAACTTCAACTTCAACTTCAACTTCAACTCAAATTCAAATTCAACTTTAACTTTAACTTCAACTTCAACTTCAACTTCAACTTCAACTTAAACTTCAACTTCAACTCAAATTCCAATTCAACTTCAACTTCAACTTCAACTTCAACTTCAACTTCAACTTCAATTTCAACTTCAACTTCAACTTTAACTTCAACTTCAATTTCAACTTCATTTTCAACTTCAACTTCACCTTCAACTTCAACTTCAACTTCAACTTCAACTTCAACTTCAACTTCGACTTCAACTTCAACTTCAACTTTAACTTCAACTTCAACTTCAACTTCAACTTCAACTTCAATTTCAACTTCAACTTCAACTTTAACTTCAATTTCAATTTCAACTTCATTTTCAACTTCAACTTCACCTTCAACTTCAACTTCAACTTCAACTTCAACTTCAACTTCAACTTCAACTTCAACTTCAACTTCAACTTCAACTTCAACTTCAACTTCAAATTCAACTTCAACTTCAATTTCAACTTCAACTTCAAGTTCAACTTCAACTCTAAATTCAACTTCAACTTCAACTTCAACTTCAACTTCAACTTCAACTTCAACTTCAACTTCAACTTCAACTTCAACTTCAACTTCAACTTCAACTTCAACTTCAACTTCAACTTCAACTTCAACTTTAACTTTAACTTCAACTTCAACTTCAACTTCAACTTCAACTTTAACTTCAACTTTAACTTCAACTTCAACTTCAACTTCAACTTCAATTTCAACTTCAACTTCAACTTCAACTTCAACTTTAACTTCAACTTCAATTTCAACTTCAACTTCAACTTCATTTTCAACTTCAACTTCACCTTCAACTTCAACTTCAACTTCAACTTCAACTTCAACTTCAACTTCAACTTCAACTTCAACTTTAACTTTAACTTCAACTTTAACTTTAACTTCAACTTCAACTTCAACTTCAAATTCAACTTCAACTTCAACTTCAACTTCAACTTCAACTTTAACTTTAACTTCAACTTCAATTTCAACTTCAACTTCAACTTCAATTTCAACTTCAACTTCAACTTCAACTTCAACTTCAACTTCAACTTCAATTTCAACTTCAAATTTCATTTGAACATATACTTCAATTTCAACTTTAACTTAAACTTCAACTTCAATTTCAAACTTAACTTCAACTTCAACTTCAACTTCAATTTCAAATTCAAATTCAATTTCAACTTCAACTTCAATTTAAACTTCAAATTCAACTTCAACTTCAACTTCAACTTCAACTTCAACTTCAACTTTAACTTCAACTTCAACTTCAACTTCAACTTCAACTTCAACTTTAACTTTAACTTCAACTTCAACTTCAAATTCAACTTCAACTTCAATTTGAACTTGAACTTGAACTTGAACTTGAACTTCAACTTGAACCTAAACTTGAACTTGAACTTGAACTTCAACTTCAACTTCAACTTCAACTTCAACTTCAACTTCAACTTCAACTTCAACTTCAACTTCAACTTCAACTTTAACTTTAACTTCAACTTCTACTTCAACTTCAACTTCAACTTCAACTTCAACTTCAACTTCAACTTTAACTTCAACTTCTACTTCAACTTCAACTTCAACTTCAACTTCAACTTCAACTTCAACTTCAATTTCAACTTCAACTTCAACTTTAACTTCAATTTCAATTTCAACTTCATTTTCAACTTCAACTTCACCTTCAACTTCAACTTCAACTTCAACTTCAACTTCAACTTCAACTTCAACTTCAACTTCAACTTCAACTTCAACTTCAACTTCAACTTCAAATTCAACTTCAACTTCAATTTCAACTTCAACTTCAAGTTCAACTTCAACTCTAAATTCAACTTCAACTTCAACTTCAACTTCAACTTCAACTTCAACTTCAACTTCAACTTCAACTTCAACTTCAACTTCAACTTTAACTTTAACTTCAACTTTAACTTTAACTTCAACTTCAACTTCAACTTCAAATTCAACTTCAACTTCAACTTCAACTTCAATTTCAACTTTAACTTCAACTTTAATTTCAACTTCAACTTCAACTTCAACTTCAAATTCAACTTCAACTTCAATTTCAAATTCAATTTCAACTTCAACTTCAACTTCAACTTCAACTTCAACTTCAACTTCAACTTCAACTTCAACTTCAACTTCAACTTCAACTTCAAATTCAACTTTAACTTCAACTTCAACTTCAACTTCAACTTCAACTTCAATTTCAAATTCAATTTCAACTTCAACTTCAACTTCAACTTCAACTTCAACTTCACCTTCAACTTCAACTTCAACTTCAACTTCAACTTCAACTTCAACTTCAACTTCAACTTCAACTTCAAATTCAACTTTAACTTCAACTTCAACTTCAACTTCAACTTCAATTTCAACTTCAAATTTCATTTGAACCTATACTTCAATTCAACTTTAACTTAAACTTCAACTTCAATTTCAAACTTAACTTCAACGTCAAGTTCAATTTCAACTTTAACTTCAACTTCAATTTCAAATTCAATTTCAACTTCAACTTCAACTTCAACTTCAATTTCAACTTCAACTTCAACTTCAAATTCAACTTCAACTTCAACTTCAACTTCAACTTCAACTTCAACTTCAACTCAAATTCAAATTCAACTTTAACTTTAACTTCAACTTCAACTTCAACTTCAACTTCAACTTCAACTTCAACTTCAACTCAAATTCCAATTCAACTTCAACTTCAACTTCAACTTCAACTTCAACTTCAACTTCAATTTCAACTTCAACTTCAACTTTAACTTCAACTTCAATTTCAACTTCATTTTCAACTTCAACTTCACCTTCAACTTCAACTTCAACTTCAACTTCAACTTCAACTTCAACTTCGACTTCAACTTCAACTTCAACTTTAACTTCAACTTCAACTTCAACTTCAACTTCAACTTCAATTTCAACTTCAACTTCAACTTTAACTTCAATTTCAATTTCAACTTCATTTTCAACTTCAACTTCACCTTCAACTTCAACTTCAACTTCAACTTCAACTTCAACTTCAACTTCAACTTCAACTTCAACTTCAACTTCAACTTCAACTTCAACTTCAAATTCAACTTCAACTTCAATTTCAACTTCAACTTCAAGTTCAACTTCAACTCTAAATTCAACTTCAACTTCAACTTCAACTTCAACTTCAACTTCAACTTCAACTTCAACTTCAACTTCAACTTCAACTTCAACTTCAACTTCAACTTCAACTTCAACTTCAACTTCAACTTTAACTTTAACTTCAACTTCAACTTCAACTTCAACTTCAACTTTAACTTCAACTTTAACTTCAACTTCAACTTCAACTTCAACTTCAATTTCAACTTCAACTTCAACTTCAACTTCAACTTTAACTTCAACTTCAATTTCAACTTCAACTTCAACTTCATTTTCAACTTCAACTTCACCTTCAACTTCAACTTCAACTTCAACTTCAACTTCAACTTCAACTTCAACTTCAACTTCAACTTTAACTTTAACTTCAACTTTAACTTTAACTTCAACTTCAACTTCAACTTCAAATTCAACTTCAACTTCAACTTCAACTTCAACTTCAACTTCAACTTTAACTTTAACTTCAACTTCAATTTCAACTTCAACTTCAACTTCAATTTCAACTTCAACTTCAACTTCAACTTCAACTTCAACTTCAATTTCAACTTCAAATTTCATTTGAACATATACTTCAATTTCAACTTTAACTTAAACTTCAACTTCAATTTCAAACTTAACTTCAACTTCAACTTCAACTTCAATTTCAAATTCAAATTCAATTTCAACTTCAACTTCAATTTAAACTTCAAATTCAACTTCAACTTCAACTTCAACTTCAACTTCAACTTCAACTTCAACTTCAACTTTAACTTCAACTTCAACTTCAACTTCAACTTCAACTTCAACTTTAACTTTAACTTCAACTTCAACTTCAAATTCAACTTCAACTTCAATTTGAACTTGAACTTGAACTTGAACTTGAACTTGAACTTGAACCTAAACTTGAACTTGAACTTGAACTTCAACTTCAACTTCAACTTCAACTTCAACTTCAACTTCAACTTCAACTTCAACTTCAACTTCAACTTCAACTTTAACTTTAACTTCAACTTCTACTTCAACTTCAACTTCAACTTCAACTTCAACTTCAACTTCAACTTTAACTTCAACTTCTACTTCAACTTCAACTTCAACTTCAACTTCAACTTCAACTTCAACTTCAATTTCAACTTCAACTTCAACTTTAACTTCAATTTCAATTTCAACTTCATTTTCAACTTCAACTTCACCTTCAACTTCAACTTCAACTTCAACTTCAACTTCAACTTCAACTTCAACTTCAACTTCAACTTCAACTTCAACTTCAACTTCAACTTCAACTTCAAATTCAACTTCAACTTCAATTTCAACTTCAACTTCAAGTTCAACTTCAACTCTAAATTCAACTTCAACTTCAACTTCAACTTCAACTTCAACTTCAACTTCAACTTCAACTTCAACTTCAACTTCAACTTCAACTTTAACTTTAACTTCAACTTTAACTTTAACTTCAACTTCAACTTCAACTTCAACTTCAACTTCAAATTCAACTTCAACTTCAACTTCAACTTCAACTTCAACTTTAACTTTAACTTCAACTTCAATTTCAACTTCAACTTCAACTAAAATTTCAACTTCAACTTCAACTTCAACTTCAACTTCAACTTCAACTTCAACTTCAATTTCAACTTCAAATTTCATTTGAACATATACTTCAATTTCAACTTTAACTTAAACTTCAACTTCAATTTCAAACTTAACTTCAACTTCAACTTCAACTTCAATTTCAAATTCAAATTCAATTTCAACTTCAACTTCAATTTAAACTTCAAATTCAACTTCAACTTCAACTTCAACTTCAACTTCAACTTCAACTTTAACTTCAACTTCAACTTCAACTTCAACTTCAACTTCAACTTTAACTTTAACTTCAACTTCAACTTCAAATTCAACTTCAACTTCAATTTGAACTTGAACTTGAACTTGAACTTCAACTTCAACTTGAACCTAAACTTGAACTTGAACTTGAACTTCAACTTCAACTTCAACTTCAACTTCAACTTCAACTTCAACTTCAACTTTAACTTCAACTTCTACTTCAACTTCAACTTCAACTTCAACTTCAACTTCAACTTCAACTTCAACTTTAACTTCAACTTCTACTTCAACTTCAACTTCAACTTCAACTTCAACTTCAACTTCTACTTCAACTTCAACTTCAACTTCAACTTCAACTTTAACTTTAACTTCAACTTCAATTTCAACTTCAACTTCCACTTCAACTTCAACTTCAACTTTAACTTCAACTTCAACTTCAACTTCAACTTCAACTTCAACTTCAACTTCAACTTCAACTTCAACTTTAACTTCAACTTCAACTTCAACTTCAACTTCAACTTCAACTTTAACTTTAACTTCAACTTCAACTTCAAATTCAACTTCAACTTCAATTTGAACTTGAACTTGAACTTGAACTTGAACTTCAACTTGAACCTAAACTTGAACTTGAACTTGAACTTGAACTTCAACTTCAACTTCAACTTCAACTTCAACTTCAACTTCAACTTCAACTTCAACTTTAACGTCAACTTCTACTTCAACTTCAACTTCAACTTCAACTTCAACTTCAACTTTAACTTCAACTTCTACTTCAACTTCAACTTCAACTTCAACTTCAACTTCAACTTCAACTTCAACTTCAACTTCAACTTCAACTTCAACTTCAACTTCAACTTCAATTTCAACTTCAACTTCAACTTCAACTTCAACTTCAACTTCAACTTCAATTTCAACTTCAAATTTCATTTGAACATATACTTCAATTTCAACTTTAACTTAAACTTCAACTTCAATTTCAAACTTAACTTCAACTTCAACTTCAACTTCAATTTCAAATTCAAATTCAATTTCAACTTCAACTTCAATTTAAACTTCAAATTCAACTTCAACTTCAACTTCAACTTCAACTTCAACTTCAACTTCAACTTCAACTTTAACTTCAACTTCAACTTCAACTTCAACTTCAACTTCAACTTTAACTTTAACTTCAACTTCAACTTCAAATTCAACTTCAACTTCAATTTGAACTTGAACTTGAACTTGAACTTGAACTTCAACTTGAACCTAAACTTGAACTTCAACTTCAACTTCAACTTCAATTTCAACTTCAACTTCAACTTCAACTTTAACTTCAACTTCTACTTCAACTTCAACTTCAACTTCAACTTCAACTTCAACTTCAACTTCAACTTTAACTTCAACTTCTACTTCAACTTCTACTTCAACTTCAACTTCAACTTCAACTTCAACTTCAACTTCAACTTCAACTTCAACTTCAACTTCAACTTCAACTTTAACTTCAACTTCAATTTCAACTTCAACTTCCACTTCAACTTCAACTTCAACTTTAACTTCAACTTTAACTTCAACTTCAACTTCAACTTCAACTTCAACTTCAACTTCAACTTCAACTTTAACTTCAACTTCAACTTCAACTTCAACTTCAACTTCAACTTTAACTTTAACTTCAACTTCAACTTCAAATTCAACTTCAACTTCAATTTGAACTTGAACTTGAACTTGAACTTGAACTTCAACTTGAACCTAAACTTGAACTTGAACTTGAACTTGAACTTCAACTTCAACTTCAACTTCAACTTCAACTTCAACTTCAACTTCAACTTCAACTTCAACTTTAACGTCAACTTCTACTTCAACTTCAACTTCAACTTCAACTTCAACTTCAACTTCAACTTTAACTTCAACTTCTACTTCAACTTCAACTTCAACTTCAACTTCAACTTCAACTTCAACTTCAACTTCAACTTCAACTTCAACTTCAACTTTAATTTTAACTTCAACTTCAACTTCAAATTCAACTTCAACTTCAATTTGAACTTGAACTTGAACTTCAACTTCAACTTCAACTTGAACCTAAACTTGAACTTGAACTTGAACTTGAACTTGAACTTCAACTTCAACTTCAACTTCAACTTCAACTTCAACTTCAACTTCAACTTCAACTTTAACGTCAACTTCTACTTCAACTTCAACTTCAACTTCAACTTCAACTTCAACTTCAACTTTAACTTCAACTTCTACTTCAACTTCAACTTCAACTTCAACTTCAACTTCAACTTCAACTTCAACTTCAACTTCAACTTCAACTTCAACTTCAACTTTAATTTTAACTTCAACTTCAACTTCAACTTCAACTTCAACTTTAACTTCAACTTCTACTTCAACTTCAACTTCAACTTCAACTTCAACTTCAACTTCAACTTCAACTTCAACTTCAACTTCAACTTCAACTTCAACTTTAATTTTAACTTCAACTTCAACTTCAAATTCAACTTCAACTTCAACTTCAACTTCAACTTCAATCTCAACTTCAAACTCAACTTCAAACTAAACTTCAAACTCAACTACAAACTCAACTTCAAACTCAACTTCAAACTCAACTTCAACTTTTACTTCAACTTCAACTTCAAAATTAACTTCAACTTGAACTTCAACTTCAACTTCAACATGAACTTCAACTTCAAATTCCACTTCAACTTAAACTTCAATTTCAACTTCAACTTCAACTTCAACTTCAACTTCAATTTCAACTTCATTTTCAACTTCAACTTCACCTTCAACTTCAACTTCAACTTCAACTTCAACTTCAACTTCAACTTCAAATTCAACTTCAACTTCAACTTCAATTTCAACTTCAATTTCAACTTCAAGTTCAACTTCAACTCTAAATTGAACTTCAACTTCAACTTCAACTTCAACTTCAACTTAAACTTCAATTTCAACTTCAAATTTCATTTGAACCTATACTTCAATTTCAACTTTAACTTTAACTTCAACTTCAATTTCAAACTTAACTTCAACTTCAACTTCAACTTCAATTTCAACATCAACTTCAATTTCAACATTAACTTCAACTTCAACTTCAATTTCAAATTCAATTTCAACTTCAACTTCAACTTCAACTTCAACTTCACCTTCAACTTCAACTTCAACTTCAACTTCAACTTCAACTTCAACTTCAACTTCAACTTCAAATTCAACTTCAACTTCAACTTCAACTTCAACTTCAATTTCAACTTCAAATTTCATTTGAACCTATACTTCAATTTCAACTTTAACTTAAACTTCAACTTCAATTTCAAACTTAACTTCAACGTCAAGTTCAATTTCAACTTTAACTTCAACTTCAATTTCAAATTCAATTTCAACTTCAACTTCAACTTCAACTTCAATTTCAACTTCAACTTCAACTTCAAATTCAACTTCAACTTCAACTTCAACTTCAACTTCAACTTCAACTTCAACTTCAACTTCAACTCAAATTCAAATTCAACTTTAACTTCAACTTCAACTTCAACTTCAACTTCAACTTCAACTTCAACTTCAACTTCAACTTCAACTCAAATTCCAATTCAACTTCAACTTCAACTTCAACTTCAACTTCAACTTCAACTTCACCTTCAACTACAACTTCAACTTCAACTGTAACTTCAACTTCAAACTCAACTTCAATCTCAACTTCAAACTCAACTTCAAACTCAACTTCAAACTCAACTACAAACTCAACTTCAAACTCAACTTCAAACTCAACTTCAAACTCAACTTCAAACTCGACTTCAACTTTAACTTCAACTTCAACTTCAAAATTAACTTCAACTTGAACTTGAACTTCAACTTCAACATGAACTTCAACTTCAACTTCAACTTCAACTTCAACTTCAACTTCAATTTCAACTTCAAATTTCATTTGAACATATACTTCAATTTCAACTTTAACTTAAACTTCAACTTCAATTTCAAACTTAACTTCAACTTCAACTTCAACTTCAATTTCAAATTCAATTTCAACGTCAACTTCAATTTCAACTTTAACTTCAACTTTAATTTCAACTTCAACTTCAACTTCAAATTCAAATTCAATTTCAACTTCAACTTCAACTTCAACTTCAACTTCAACTTCAAGTTCAACTTCAACTCTAAATTGAACTTCAACTTCAACTTCAACTTCAACTTCAACTTAAACTTCAATTTCAACTTCAAATTTCATTTGAACCTATACTTCAATTTCAACTTTAACTTAAACTTCAACTTCAATTTCAAACTTAACTTCAACTTCAACTTCAACTTCAATTTCAAATTCAATTTCAACATCAACTTCAATTTCAAAATTAACTTCAACTTCAATTTCAAATTCAATTTCAACTTCAACTTCAACTTCAACTTCAACTTCAACTTCACCTTCAACTTCAACTTCAACTTCAACTTCAACTTCAACTTCAACTTCAACTTCAAATTCAACTTCAACTTCAACTTCAACTTCAACTTCAACTTTAACTTCAACTTCAACTTCAACTTCAACTTCAACTTAAACTTCAATTTCAACTTCAAATTTCATTTGAACCTATACTTCAATTTCAACTTTAACTTAAACTTAAACTTCAATTTCAAACTTAACTTCAACTTCAACTTCAACTTCAATTTCAACATCAACTTCAATTTCAACATTAACTTCAACTTCAATTTCAAATTCAATTTCAACTTCAACTTCAAATTCAACTTCAACTTCACCTTCAACTTCAACTTCAACTTCAACTTCAACTTCAACTTCAACTTCAACTTCAACTTTAACTTCAAATTCAACTTCAACTTCAACTTCAACTTCAACTTCAATTTCAACTTCAAATTTCATTTGAACCTATACTTCAATTTCAACTTTAACTTAAACTTCAACTTCAATTTCAAACTTAACTTCAACGTCAAGTTCAATTTCAACTTTAACTTCAACTTCAATTTCAAATTCAATTTCAACTTCAACTTCAACTTCCACTTCAATTTCAACTTCAACTTCAACTTCAAATTCAACTTCAACTTCAACTTCAACTTCAACTTCAACTCAAATTCCAATTCAACTTCAACTTCAACTTCAACTTCAACTTCACCTTCAACTACAACTTCAACTTCAACTGTAACTTCAACTTCAAACTCAACTTCAATCTCAACTTCAAACTCAACTTCAAACTCAACTACAAACTCAACTTCAAACTCAACTTCAAACTCAACTTCAAACTCAACTTCAACTTTAACTTCAACTTCAACTTCAAAATTAACTTCAACTTGAACTTGAACTTCAACTTCAACATGAACTTCAACTTCAACTTCAACTTCAACTTCAACTTCAACTTCAACTTTAACTTTAACTTCAACTTCAATTTCAACTTCAACTTCAACTTCAATTTCAACTTCAAATTTCATTTGAACATATACTTCAATTTCAACTTTAACTTAAACTTCAACTTCAATTTCAAACTTAACTTCAACTTCAACTTCAACTTCAATTTCAAATTCAATTTCAACGTCAACTTCAATTTCAACTTTAACTTCAACTTTAATTTCAACTTCAACTTCAACTTCAAATTCAAATTCAATTTCAACTTCAACTTCAATTTCAACTTCAAATTCAACTTCAACTTCAACTTCAACTTCAACTTCAACTTCAACTTCAACTTCAACTTCAACTTCAACTTCAACTTCAATTTCAACTTCAAATTTCATTTGAACCTAGACTTCAATTTCAACTTTAACTTAAACTTCAACTTCAATTTCAAACTTAACTTCAACTTCAACTTCAACTTCAATTTCAAATTCAATTTCAACATCAACTTCAATTTCAACATTAACTTCAACTTCAATTTCAAATTCAATTTCAACTTCAAATTCAACTTCAACTTCAACTTCAACTTCAACTTCAACTTCAACTTCAACTTCAACTTCAACTTCAACTTCACCTTCAACTTCAACTTCAACTTCAACTTCAACTTCAACTTCAACTTCAACTTCAACTTCAACTTCAAATTCAACTTCAACTTTAACTTCAACTTCAACTTCAACTTCAACTTCAACTTTAACTTCAACTTTAACTTCAACTTCAACTTCAACTTCAACTTCAATTTCAACTTCAACTTCAACTTCAACTTCAACTTCAACTTCAACTTTAACTTCAACTTCAATTTCAACTTCAATTTCAACTTCATTTTCAACTTCAACTTCACCTTCAACTTCAACTTCAACTTCAACTTCAATTTCAAATTCAATTTCAACGTCAACTTCAATTTCAACTTTAACTTCAACTTTAATTTCAACTTCAACTTCAATTTCAACATCAACTTCAATTTCAACATTAACTTCAACTTCAATTTCAAATTCAATTTCAACTTCAACTTCAACTTCAACTTCAACTTCACCTTCAACTTCAACTTCAACTTCAACTTCAACTTCAACTTCAACTTCAACTTTAACTTCAAATTCAACTTCAACTTCAACTTCAACTTCAACTTCAATTTCAACTTCAAATTTCATTTGAACCTATACTTCAATTTCAACTTTAACTTAAACTTCAACTTCAATTTCAAACTTAACTTCAACGTCAAGTTCAATTTCAACTTTAACTTCAACTTCAATTTCAAATTCAATTTCAACTTCAACTTCAACTTCCACTTCAATTTCAACTTCAACTTCAACTTCAAATTCAACTTCAACTTCAACTTCAACTTCAACTTCAACTTCTACTTCAACTTCAACTCAAATTCAAATTCAACTTCAACTTCAACTTCAACTTCAACTTCAACTTCAACTTCAACTTCAACTTCAACTTCAACTTCAACTTTAACTTCAACTTCAACTTCAACTTCAACTTCAACTTCAATTTCAACTTCAACTTCAACTTCAACTTCAACTTTAACTTCAACTTCAATTTCAACTTCAATTTCAACTTCATTTTCAACTTCAACTTCACCTTCAACTTCAACTTCAACTTCAACTTCAATTTCAAATTCAATTTCAACGTCAACTTCAATTTCAACTTTAACTTCAACTTTAATTTCAACTTCAACTTCAACTTCAAATTCAAATTCAATTTCAACTTCAACTTCAATTTCAACTTCAAATTCAACTTCAACTTCAACTTCAACTTCAACTTCAACTTCAACTTCAACTTCAACTTCAACTTCAACTTCAACTTAAACTTCAATTTCAACTTCAAATTTCATTTGAACCTAGACTTCAATTTCAACTTTAACTTAAACTTCAACTTCAATTTCAAACTTAACTTCAACTTCAACTTCAACTTCAATTCCAAATTCAATTTCAACATCAACTTCAATTTCAACATTAACTTCAACTTCAATTTCAAATTCAATTTCAACTTCAACTTCAACTTCAACTTCAACTTCAACTTCAACTTCAACTTCAACTTCAACTTCAACTTCACCTTCAACTTCAACTTCAACTTCAACTTCAACTTCAACTTCAACTTCAACTTCAACTTCAACTTCAAATTCAACTTCAACTTCAACTTCAACTTCAACTTCAACTTCAACTTCAACTTCAACTTCAACTTCAACTTCAACTCAAATTCAAATTCAACTTCAACTTCAACTTCAACTTCAACTTCAACTTCAACTTCAACTTCAACTTCAACTTCAACTTCAACTTCAACTCAAATTCCAATTCAACTTCAACTTCAACTTCAACTTCAACTTCACCTTCAACTACAACTTCAACTTCAACTGTAACTTCAACTTCAAACTCAACTTCAATCTCAACTTCAAACTCAACTTCAAACTCAACTTCAAACTCAACTACAAACTCAACTTCAAACTCAACTTCAAACTCAACTTCAAACTCAACTTCAAACTCGACTTCAACTTTAACTTCAACTTCAACTTCAAAATTAACTTCAACTTGAACTTGAACTTCAACTTCAACATGAACTTCAACTTCAACTTCAACTTCAACTTCAACTTCAACTTCAACTTCAATTTCAACTTCAAATTTCATTTGAACATATACTTCAATTTCAACTTTAACTTAAACTTCAACTTCAATTTCAAACTTAACTTCAACTTCAACTTCAACTTCAATTTCAAATTCAATTTCAACGTCAACTTCAATTTCAACTTTAACTTCAACTTTAATTTCAACTTCAACTTCAACTTCAAATTCAAATTCAATTTCAACTTCAACTTCAACTTCAACTTCAACTTCAAGTTCAACTTCAACTCTAAATTGAACTTCAACTTCAACTTCAACTTCAACTTCAACTTCAACTTCAACTTCAACTTCAACTTAAACTTCAATTTCAACTTCAAATTTCATTTGAACCTATACTTCAATTTCAACTTTAACTTAAACTTCAACTTCAATTTCAAACTTAACTTCAACTTCAACTTCAACTTCAATTTCAAATTCAATTTCAACATCAACTTCAATTTCAAAATTAACTTCAACTTCAATTTCAAATTCAATTTCAACTTCAACTTCAACTTCAACTTCAACTTCAACTTCACCTTCAACTTCAACTTCAACTTCAACTTCAACTTCAACTTCAACTTCAACTTCAACTTCAACTTCAAATTCAACTTCAACTTCAACTTCAACTTCAACTTCAACTTCAACTTCAACTTCAACTTCAACTTAAACTTCAATTTCAACTTCAAATTTCATTTGAACCTATACTTCAATTTCAACTTTAACTTAAACTTCAACTTCAATTTCAAACTTAACTTCAACTTCAACTTCAACTTCAATTTCAACATCAACTTCAATTTCAACATTAACTTCAACTTCAATTTCAAATTCAATTTCAACTTCAACTTCAACTTCAACTTCAACTTCAACTTCACCTTCAACTTCAACTTCAACTTCAACTTCAACTTCAACTTCAACTTCAACTTTAACTTCAAATTCAACTTCAACTTCAACTTCAACTTCAACTTCAATTTCAACTTCAAATTTCATTTGAACCTATACTTCAATTTCAACTTTAACTTAAACTTCAATTTCAATTTCAAACTTAACTTCAACGTCAAGTTCAATTTCAACTTTAACTTCAACTTCAATTTCAAATTCAATTTCAACTTCAACTTCAACTTCCACTTCAATTTCAACTTCAACTTCAACTTCAAATTCAACTTCAACTTCAACTTCAACTTCAACTTCAACTTCAACTTCAACTTCAACTTCAACTCAAATTCAAATTCAACTTCAACTTCAACTTCAACTTCAACTTCAACTTCAACTTCAACTTCAACTTCAACTTCAACTTCAACTTCAACTCAAATTCCAATTCAACTTCAACTTCAACTTCAACTTCACCTTCAACTACAACTTCAACTTCAACTGTAACTTCAACTTCAAACTCAACTTCAATCTCAACTTCAAACTCAACTTCAAACTCAACTACAAACTCAACTTCAAACTCAACTTCAAACTCAACTTCAAACTCAACTTCAACTTTAACTTCAACTTCAACTTCAAAATTAACTTCAACTTGAACTTCAACTTCAACTTCAACATGAACTTCAACTTCAACTTCAACTTCAACTTCAACTTCAACTTCAACTTTAACTTTAACTTCAACTTCAATTTCAACTTCAACTTCAACTTCAATTTCAACTTCAAATTTCATTTGAACATATACTTCAATTTCAACTTTAACTTAAACTTCAACTTCAATTTCAAACTTAACTTCAACTTCAACTTCAACTTCAATTTCAAATTCAATTTCAACGTCAACTTCAATTTCAACTTTAACTTCAACTTTAATTTCAACTTCAACTTCAACTTCAAATTCAAATTCAATTTCAACTTCAACTTCAATTTCAACTTCAAATTCAACTTCAACTTCAACTTCAACTTCAACTTCAACTTCAACTTCAACTTCAACTTCAACTTCAATTTCAACTTCAAATTTCATTTGAACCTAGACTTCAATTTCAACTTTAACTTAAACTTCAACTTCAATTTCAAACTTAACTTCAACTTCAACTTCAACTTCAATTTCAAATTCAATTTCAACATCAACTTCAATTTCAACATTAACTTCAACTTCAATTTCAAATTCAATTTCAACTTCAACTTCAACTTCAACTTCAACTTCAACTTCAACTTCAACTTCAACTTCAACTTCAACTTCAACTTCAACTTCAACTTCACCTTCAACTTCAACTTCAACTTCAACTTCAACTTCAACTTCAACTTCAACTTCAACTTCAACTTCAAATTCAACTTCAACTTTAACTTCAACTTCAACTTCAACTTCAACTTCAACTTTAACTTCAACTTTAACTTCAACTTCAACTTCAACTTCAACTTCAATTTCAACTTCAACTTCAACTTCAACTTCAACTTTAACTTCAACTTCAATTTCAACTTCAATTTCAACTTCATTTTCAACTTCAACTTCACCTTCAACTTCAACTTCAACTTCAACTTCAATTTCAAATTCAATTTCAACGTCAACTTCAATTTCAACTTTAACTTCAACTTTAATTTCAACTTCAACTTCAACTTCAAATTCAAATTCAATTTCAACTTCAACTTCAATTTCAACTTCAAATTCAACTTCAACTTCAACTTCAACTTCAACTTCAACTTCAACTTCAACTTCAACTTCAACTTCAACTTCAACTTAAACTTCAATTTCAACTTCAAGTTTCATTTGAACCTAGACTTCAATTTCAACTTTAACTTAAACTTCAACTTCAATTTCAAACTTAACTTCAACTTCAACTTCAACTTCAATTTCAAATTCAATTTCAACATCAACTTCAATTTCAACATTAACTTCAACTTCAATTTCAAATTCAATTTCAATTTCAACTTCAACTTCAACTTCAACTTCAACTTCAACTTCAACTTCAACTTCAACTTCAACTTCAACTTCAACTTCACCTTCAACTTCAACTTCAACTTCAACTTCAACTTCAACTTCAACTTCAACTTCAACTTCAACTTCAACTTCAAATTCAACTTCAACTTTAACTTCAACTTCAACTTCAACTTCAACTTCAACTTTAACTTCAACTTTAACTTCAACTTCAACTTCAACTTCAACTTCAATTTCAACTTCAACTTCAACTTCAACTTCAACTTTAACTTCAACTTCAATTTCAACTTCAATTTCAACTTCATTTTCAACTTCAACTTCACCTTCAACTTCAACTTCAACTTCAACTTCAACTTCAACTTCAACTTCAACTTCAACTTCAATGTCAACTTCAACTTCAACTTCAACTTCAACTTCAACTTTAACTTCAACTTCAACTTCAACTTCAACTTCAATTTCAACTTCAACTTCAATTTGAACTTGAACTTGAACTTCAACTTGAACTTCAACTTGAACCTAAACTTGAACTTGAACTTGAACTTGAACTTCAACTTCAACTTCAACTTCAACTTCAACTTCAACTTCAACTTCAACTTCAACTTTAACTTCAACTTCTACTTCAACTTCAACTTCAACTTCAACTTCAACTTCAACTTCAACTTTAACTTCAACTTCTACTTCAACTTCAACTTCAACTTCAACTTCAACTTCAACTTCAACTTCAACTTCAACTTCAACTTCAACTTCAACTTCAACTTCAACTTCAACTTCAATTTCAACTTTAACTTTAACTTTAACTTCAACTTCAACTTCAAATTCAACTTCAACTTCAATTTGAACTTGAACTTGAA
This sequence comes from Brachycybe producta, assembly GCA_036925085.1. NCBI lineage: Eukaryota > Metazoa > Arthropoda > Diplopoda > Playtdesmida > Andrognathidae > Brachycybe > Brachycybe producta. Next base: position 51,224 of record JAUPFP010000223.1, read on the forward strand.
CTTGAACTTGAACTTCAACTTGAACCTAAACTTGAACTTCAACTTCAACTTCAACTTCAACTTCAATCTCAACTTCAAACTCAACTTCAAACTCAACTTCAAACTCAACTACAAACTCAACTTCAAACTCAACTTCAAACTCAACTTCAACTTCAACTTCAAAATTAACTTCAACTTCAACTTCAACTTCAACTTCAACTTCAACTTCAACATGAACTTCAACTTCAAATTCCACTTCAACTTAAACTTCAATTTCAACTTCAACTTCAACTTCAACTAAAACTTCAATTTCAACTTCAATTTCAAATTTAACTTCAACTGCAATTTTGTCTTCGACTTCTACTTCAATTTCAACTTCAACTTCAAGTTCAACTTCAACTCTAAATTCAACTTCAACTTCAACTTCAACTTTAACTTCAACTTCAATTTCAACTTCATTTTCAACTTCAACTTCACCTTCAACTTCAACTTCAACTTCAACTTCAACTTCAACTTCAACTTCAAATTCAACTTCAACTTCAACTTCAATTTCAACTTCAACTTCAACTTCAAGTTCAACTTCAACTCTAAATTGAACTTCAACTTCAACTTCAACTTCAACTTCAACTTCAACTTCAACTTCAACTTCAATTTCAACTTCAAATTTCATTTGAACCTATACTTCAATTTCAACTTTAACTTAAACTTCAACTTCAATTTCAAACTTAACTTCAACTTCAACTTCAACTTCAATTTCAACATCAACTTCAATTTCAACATTAACTTCAACTTCTATTTCAAATTCAATTTCAACTTCAACTTCAACTTCAACTTCAACTTCAACTTCACCTTCAACTTCAACTTCAACTTCAACTTCAACTTCAACTTCAACTTCAACTTCAACTTCAACTTCAAATTCAACTTCAACTTCAACTTCAACTTTAACTTCAATTTCAACTTCAAATTTCATTTGAACCTATACTTCAATTTCAACTTTAACTTAAACTTCAACTTCAATTTCAAACTTAACTTCAACGTCAAGTTCAATTTCAACTTTAACTTCAACTTCAATTTCAAATTCAATTTCAACTTCAACTTCAACTTTAACTTCAATTTCAACTTCAACTTCAACTTCAAATTCAACTTCAACTTCAACTTCAACTTCAACTTCAACTTCAACTTCAACTTCAACTTCAACTTCAACTTCAACTTCAACTCAAATTCAAATTCAACTTCAACTTCAACTTCAACTTCAACTTCAACTTCAACTTCAACTTCAACTTCAACTTCAACTTCAACTTCAACTCAAATTCCAATTCAACTTCAACTTCAACTTCAACTTCAACTTCACCTTCAACTACAACTTCAACTTCAACTGTAACTTCAACTTCAAACTCAACTTCAATCTCAACTTCAAACTCAACTTCAAACTCAACTTCAAACTCAACTACAACCTCAACATCAAACTCAACTTCAAACTCAACTTCAAACTCAACTTCAAACTCAACTTCAAACTCAACTTCAAACTCAACTTCAAACTCAACTTCAACTTTAACTTCAACTTCAACTTCAAAATTAACTTCAACTTGAACTTGAACTTCAACTTCAACATGAACTTCAACTTCAACTTCAACTTCAACTTCAACTTCAACTTCAACTTCAATTTCAACTTCAAATTTCATTTGAACCTAGACTTCAATTTCAACTTTAACTTAAACTTCAACTTCAACTTCAACTTCAACTTTAACTTCAACTTTAACTTCAACTTCAACTTCAACTTCAACTTCAACTTCACCTTCAACTTCAACTTCAACTTCAACTTCAACTTCAACTTCAACTTCAACTTCAACTTCAACTTCAACTTAAACTTCAATTTCAACTTCAAATTTCATTTGAACCTAGACTTCAATTTCAACTTTAACTTAAACTTCAACTTCAATTTCAAACTTAACTTCAACTTCAACTTCAATTTCAAATTCAATTTCAACATCAACTTTAATTTCAACATTAACTTCAACTTCAATTTCAAATTCAATTTCAACTTCAACTTCAACTTCAACTTCAACTTCAACTTCAACTTCAACTTCAACTTCAACTTCAACTTCAACTTCAACTTCAACTTCAAATTCAACTTCAACTTCAACTTCAACTTCAACTTCAACTTCAATTTCAACTTCAAATTTCATTTGAACCTATACTTCAATTTCAACTTTAACTTAAACTTCAACTTCAATTTCAAACTTAACTTCAACGTCAAGTTCAATTTCAACTTTAACTTCAACTTCAATTTCAAATTCAATTTCAACTTCAACTTCAACTTCAACTTCAATTTCAACTTCAACTTCAACTTCAAATTCAACTTCAACTTCAACTTCAACTTCAACTTCAACTTCAACTTCAACTTCAACTTCAACTTCAACTTCAACTCAAATTCAAACTCAAATTCAAATTCAACTTCAACTTCAACTTCAACTTCAACTTCAACTTCAACTTCAACTTCAACTTCAACTTCAACTTCAACTTCAACTTCAACTTCAACTTCAACTTCAACTTCAACTCAAATTCCAATTCAACTTCAACTTCAACTTCAACTTCACCTTCAACTACAACTTCAACTTCAACTGTAACTTCAACTTCAAACTCAACTTCAATCTCAACTTCAAACTCAACTTCAAACTCAACTTCAAACTCAACTACAAACTCAACTTCAAACTCAACTTCAAACTCAACTTCAAAATCATCTTCAAAGTCAACTTCCATCTCAACTACAAACTCAACTTCAAACTCAACTTCAACTTCAATGTCAACTTTAACTTCAACTTCAACTTCAACTTCAACTTCAACTTCAACTTCAACTTCAACTTCAACTCAAATTCCAATTCAACTTCAACTTCAACTTCAACTTCACCTTCAACTACAACTTCAACTTCAACTGTAACTTCAACTTCAAACTCAACTTCAATCTCAACTTCAAACTCAACTTCAAACTCAACTTCAAACTCAACTACAAACTCAACTTCAAACTCAACTTCAAACTCAACTTCAAAATCATCTTCAAAGTCAACTTCCATCTCAACTACAAACTCAACTTCAAACTCAACTTCAACTTCAATGTCAACTTTAACTTCAACTTCAACTTCAACTTCAACTTCAACTTCAACTTCAACTTCAACTTCAACTCAAATTTCAATTCAACTTCAACTTCAACTTCAACTTCACCTTCAACTACAACTTCAACTTCAACTGTAACTTCAACTTCAAACTCAACTTCAATCTCAACTTCAAACTCAACTTCAAACTCAACTTCAAACTCAACTACAAACTCAACTTCAAACTCAACTTCAAACTCAACTTCAAAATCATCTTCAAAGTCAACTTCCATCTCAACTACAAACTCAACTTCAAACTCAACTTCAACTTCAATGTCAACTTTAACTTCAACTTCAACTTCAACTTCAACTTCAATTTCAACTTCAAATTTTATTTGAAACTATACTTCAATTTCAACTTTAACTTAAATTTCAACTTCAATTTCAACTTTAACTTCAACTTCAACTTCAATTTCAACTTCAACTTCAATTTCAACTTTAAATTCAGCTTCAATTTCAACTTCAACTTCAATTTCAACTTCAACTTCAATTTCAACTTCAACTTCAACTTCAACTTCAACTTCAACTTTAACTTCAACTTCAATTTCAACTTCATTTTCAACTTCAACTTCACCTTCAACTTCAACTTCAACTTCAACTTCAACTTCAACTTCAACTTCAACTTCAACTTCAACTTCAACTTCAACTTCAACTTCAACTTCAACTTCAAGTTCAACTTCAACTCTAAATTGAACTTCAACTTCAACTTCAACTTCAACTTCAACTTCAACTTCAACTTCAACTTCAAGTTCAACTTCAACTCTAAATTGAACTTCAACTTCAACTTCACCTTCAACTTCAACTTCAACTTCAACTTCAACTTCAACTTCAACTTCAACTTCAACTTCAACTTCAACTTCAACTTCAACTTCAACTTCAACTTCAACTTCAAGTTCAACTTCAACTCTAAATTGAACTTCAACTTCAACTTCAACTTCAACTTCAACTTCAACTTCAATTTCAAATTCAATTTCAACATCAACTTCAATTTCAACATTAACTTCAACTTCAATTTCAAATTCAATTTCAACTTCAACTTCAACTTCAACTTCAACTTCAACTTCACCTTCAACTTCAACTTCAACTTCAACTTCAACTTCAACTGTCAACTTCAACTTCAACTTCAAATTCAACTTCAACTTCAACTTCAACTTCAACTTCAACTTCAACTTCAACTTCAACTTCAACTTCAACTTCAACTTCAACTTCAATTTCAACTTCAAATTTCATTTGAACCTATACTTCAATTTCAACTTTAACTTAAACTTCAACTTCAATTTCAAACTTAACTTCAACTTCAACTTCAACTTCAATTTCAACATCAAATTCAATTTCAACATTAACTTCAACTTCAATTTCAATTTCAATTTCAACTTCAACTTCAACTTCAACTTCAACTTCAACTTCACCTTCAACTTCAACTTCAACTTCCACTTCAACTTCAACTTCAACTTCAACTTCAACTTCAAATTCAACTTCAATTTCAACTTCAACTTCAACTTCAATTTCAACTTCAAATTTCATTTGAACCTATACTTCAATTTCAACTTTAACTTAAACTTCAACTTCAATTTCAAACTTAACTTCAACGTCAAGTTCAATTTCAACTTTAACTTCAACTTCAATTTCAAATTCAATTTCAACTTCAACTTCAACTTCAACTTCAATTTCAACTTCAACTTCAACTTCAAATTCAACTTCAAATTCAACTTCAACTTCAACTTCAACTTCAACTTCAACTTCAACTTCAACTTCAACTCAAATTCAAATTCAACTTCAACTTCAACTTCAACTTCAACTTCAACTTCAACTTCAACTTCAACTTCAACTCAAATTCCAATTCAACTTCAACTTTAACTTCAACTTCAACTTCACCTTCAACTACAACTTCAACTTCAACTGTAACTTCAACTTCAAACTCAACTTCAATCTCAACTTCAAACTCAACTTCAAACTCAACTACAAACTCAACTTCAAACTCAACTTCAAACTCAACTTCAAACTCAACTTCAAACTCAACTTCAAACTCAACTTCAACTTTAACTTCAACTTCAACTTCAAAATTAACTTCAACTTGAACTTGAACTTCAATTTCAACTTTAACTTAAACTTCAACTTCAATTTCAAACTTAACTTCAACTTCAACTTCAACTTCAATTTCAAATTCAATTTCAACGTCAACTTCAATTTCAACTTTAACTTCAACTTTAATTTCAACTTCAACTTCAAATTCAAATTCAATTTCAACTTCAACTTCAATTTCAACTTCAAATTCAACTTCAACTTCAACTTCAACTTCAACTTCAACTTCAACTTCAACTTCAACTTCAACTTCAACTTCAATTTCAACTTCAAATTTCATTTGAACCTAGACTTCAATTTCAACTTTAACTTAAACTTCAACTTCAATTTCAAACTTAACTTCAACTTCAACTTCAACTTCAATTTCAAATTCAATTTCAACATCAACTTCAATTTCAACATTAACTTCAACTTCAATTTCAAATTCAATTTCAACTTCAACTTCAACTTCAACTTCAACTTCAACTTCAATTTCAACTTCAAATTTCATTTGAACCTATACTTCAATTTCAACTTTAACTTAAACTTCAACTTCAATTTCAAACTTAACTTCAACGTCAAGTTCAATTTCAACTTTAACTTCAACTTCAATTTCAAATTCAATTTCAACTTCAACTTCAACTTCAACTTCAATTTCAACTTCAACTTCAACTTCAAATTCAACTTCAACTTCAACTTCAACTTCAACTTCAACTTCAACTTCAACTTCAACTTCAACTTCAACTCAAATTCAAACTCAAATTCAAATTCAACTTCAACTTCAACTTCAACTTCAACTTCAACTTCAACTTCAACTTCAACTTCAACTTCAACTTCAACTTCAACTTCAACTTCAACTTCAACTTCAACTTCAACTCAAATTCCAATTCAACTTCAACTTCAACTTCAACTTCACCTTCAACTACAACTTCAACTTCAACTGTAACTTCAACTTCAAACTCAACTTCAATCTAAACTTCAAACTCAACTTCAAACTCAACTTCAAACTCAACTACAAACTCAACTTCAAACTCAACTTCAAACTCAACTTCAAAATCATCTTCAAAGTCAACTTCCATCTCAACTACAAACTCAACTTCAAACTCAACTTCAACTTCAACTCAAAGTTAAAGTTGAAGTTGAAGTTGAAGTTGAAGTTGAATTTAGAGTTGAAGTTGAACTTGAAGTTGAAGTTGAAATTGAAATTGAAGTTGAAGTTGAAGTTGAATTTGAAGTTGAAGTTGAAGTTGAAGTTGAAGTTGAAGTTGAAGTTGAAGTTGAAGTTGAAGTTGAAGGTGAAGTTGAAGTTGAAAATGAAGTTGAAATTGAAGTTGAAGTTAAAGTTGAAGTTGAAGTTGAAGTTGAAGTTGAAGTTGAAGTTGAAGTTGAAATTGAAGTTGAAGTTGAAATTGAAGTTGAAGTTGAAATTGAAGCTGAATTTAAAGTTGAAATTGAAGTTGAAGTTGAAATTGAATTTGAAATTGAAGTTGAAGTTGAAATTGAAGTTGAAATTGAAGTTGAAGTTGAAGTTAAAGTTGAAATTGAAGTTGATGTTGAAATTGAATTTGAAATTGAAGTTGAAGTTGAAGTTGAAGTTAAGTTTGAAATTGAAGTTTAAGTTAAAGTTGAAATTGAAGTATAGTTTCAAATAAAATTTGAAGTTGAAATTGAAGTTTAAGTTGAAGTTGAAGTTGAAGTTAAAGTTGAAGTTGAAGTTGAAGTTGAAGTTGAAGTTGACATTGAAGTTGAAGTTGAAGTTGAAGTTGAAGTTGAAGTTGAAGTTGAAGTTGAAGGTGAAGGTGAAGTTGAAGTTGAAAATGAAGTTGAAATTGAAGTTGAAATTGAAGTTGAAGTTAAAGTTGAAGTTGAAGTTGAAGTTGAAGTTGAATTTAAACTTAAACTTCAACTTTAACTTTAACTTCAACTTCAAATTCAACTTCAAATTCAACTTCAACTTCAACTTCAACTTCAACTTCAACTTTAACTTTAACTTCAACTTCAATTTCAACTTCAACTTCAACTTCAATTTCAACTTCAACTTCAACTACAACTTCAACTTCAACTTCAACTTCAACTTTAACTTTAACTTCAACTTCAATTTCAACTTCAACTTCAACTTCAATTTCAACTTCAACTTCAACTTCAACTTCAACTTCAACTTCAACTTCAACTTTAACTTTAACTTCAACTTCAATTTCAACTTCAACTTCAACTTCAATTTCAACTTCAAATTTCATTTGAACATATACTTCAATTTCAACTTTAACTTAAACTTAAACTTCAATTTCAAACTTAACTTCAACTTCAACTTCAACTTCAATTTCAAATTCAATTTCTACGTCAACTTCAATTTCAACTTTAACTTCAACTTCAAATTCAACTTCAACTTCAACTTTAACTTCAACTTCAACTTTAACTTCAACTTCAACTTCAACTTCAACTTCAACTTTAACTTCAACTTTAACTTCAACTTCAACTTCAACTTCAACTTCAATTTCAACTTCAACTTCAACTTCAACTTCAACTTTAACTTCAACTTCAATTTCAACTTCAATTTCAACTTCATTTTCAACTTCAACTTCACCTTCAACTTCAACTTCAACTTCAACTTCAACTTCAACTTCAACTTCAACTTCAACTTCAACTTCAATGTCAACTTCAACTTCAACTTCAACTTCAACTTCAACTTTAACTTCAACTTCAACTTCAACTTCAACTTCAATTTCAACTTCAAATTTTATTTGAAACTATACTTCAATTTCAACTTTAACTTAAACTTAAACTTCAATTTCAAACTTAACTTCAACTTCAACTTCAACTTCAATTTCAAATTCAATTTCAACATCAACTTCAATTTCAACTTTAACTTCAACTTCAACTTCAATTTCAACTTCAATTTCAACTTCAACTTCAATTTCAAATTCAATTTCAACTTCAACTTCAATTTCAACTTTAAATTCAGCTTCAATTTCAACTTCAACTTCAATTTCAACTTCAACTTCAATTTCAACTTCAACTTCAACTTCAACTTCAACTTCAACTTTAACTTCAACTTCAATTTCAACTTCATTTTCAACTTCAACTTCACCTTCAACTTCAACTTCAACTTCAACTTCAACTTCAACTTCAACTTCAACTTCAACTTCAACTTCAACTTCAAATTCAACTTCAACTTCAACTTCAATTTCAACTTCAACTTCAACTTCAAGTTCAACTTCAACTCTAAATTCAACATCAACATCAACTTCAACTTCAACTTCAACTTCAACTTCAACTTCAACTTCAACTTCAACTTCAACTTCAACTTCAAGTTCAACTTCAACTTCAACTTCAACTTCAACTTCAACTTCAACTTTAACTTCAACTTCAACTTCAACTTCAATTTCAACTTTAAATTCAGCTTCAACTTCAACTTCAACTTCAACTTCAAGTTCAACTTCAACTTCAACTTCAACTTCAACTTCAACTTCAAATTCAACTTCAACTTCAACTTCAATTTCAATTTTAACTTTAACTTCAAGTTCAACTTCAACTCTAAATTCAACTTCAACTTCAACTTCAACTTCAAGTTCAACTTCAACTTCAACTTCAACTTCAACTTCAACTTCAACAAATTCAATTTCAACTTCAACTTCAATTTCAACTTTAAATTCAGCTTCAATTTCAACTTCAACTTCAATTTCAACTTCAACTTCAATTTCAACTTCAACTTCAACTTCAACTTCAACTTCAACTTTAACTTCAACTTCAATTTCAACTTCATTTTCAACTTCAACTTCACCTTCAACTTCAACTTCAACTTCAACTTCAACTTCAACTTCAACTTCAACTTCAACTTCAACTTCAACTTCAAATTCAACTTCAACTTCAACTTCAATTTCAACTTCAACTTCAACTTCAAGTTCAACTTCAACTCTAAATTCAACATCAACATCAACTTCAACTTCAATTTCAACTTCAACTTCAATTTCAACTTCAACTTCAACTTCAACTTCAACTTCAACTTTAACTTCAACTTCAATTTCAACTTCATTTTCAACTTCAACTTCACCTTCAACTTCAACTTCAACTTCAACTTCAACTTCAACTTCAACTTCAACTTCAACTTCAACTTCAACTTCAACTTCAAGTTCAACTTCAACTTCAACTTCAACTTCAACTTCAACTTCAAATTCAACTTCAACTTCAACTTCAATTTCAACTTTAACTTTAACTTCAAGTTCAACTTCAACTCTAAATTCAACTTCAACTTCAACTTCAACTTCAACTTCAACTTCAACTTCAACTTCAACTTCAAATTCAACTTCAACTTCAACTTCAATTTCAACTTCAACTTTAACTTCAAGTTCAACTTCAACTCTAAATTCAACTTCAACTTCAACTTCAACTTCAACTTCAACTTCAACTTCAACTTCAACTTCAATTTCAACTTCATTTTCAACTTCAACTTCACCTTCAACTTCAACTTCAACTTCAACTTCAACTTCAACTTCAACTTCAACTTCAACTTCAACTTCAACTTCAAATTCAACTTCAACTTCAACTTCAATTTCAACTTCAACTTCAACTTCAAGTTCAACTTCAACTCTAAATTCAACATCAACTTCAACTTCAACTTCAACTTCAACTTCAACTTCAACTTCAACTTCAACTTCAACTTCAACTTCAACTTCAACTTCAATTTCAACTTTAACTTTAACTTCAAGTTCAACTTCAACTCTAAATTCAACTTCAACTTCAACTTCAACTTCAACTTCAACTTCAACTTCAACTTCAACTTCAACTTCAACTTCAAATTCAACTTCAACTTCAACTTCAATTTCAACTTCAACTTTAACTTCAAGTTCAACTTCAACTCTAAATTCAACTTCAACTTCAACTTCAACTTCAACTTCAACTTCAACTTCAACTTTAACTTCAACTTCAATTTCAACTTCATTTTCAACTTCAACTTCACCTTCAACTTCAACTTCAACTTCAACTTCAACTTCAACTTCAACTTCAACTTCAACTTCAACTTCAACTTCAAATTCAACTTCAACTTCAACTTCAATTTCAACTTCAACTTCAACTTCAAGTTCAACTTCAACTCTAAATTCAACATCAACATCAACTTCAACTTCAATTTCAACTTCAACTTCAATTTCAACTTCAACTTCAACTTCAACTTCAACTTCAACTTTAACTTCAACTTCAATTTCAACTTCATTTTCAACTTCAACTTCACCTTCAACTTCAACTTCAACTTCAACTTCAACTTCAACTTCAACTTCAACTTCAACTTCAACTTCAACTTCAACTTCAAGTTCAACTTCAACTTCAACTTCAACTTCAACTTCAACTTCAAATTCAACTTCAACTTCAACTTCAATTTCAACTTTAACTTTAACTTCAAGTTCAACTTCAACTCTAAATTCAACTTCAACTTCAACTTCAACTTCAACTTCAATTTCAACTTCAACTTCAATTTCAAATTCAATTTCAACTTCAACTTCAATTTCAACTTTAAATTCAGCTTCAATTTCAACTTCAACTTCAATTTCAACTTCAACTTCAATTTCAACTTCAACTTCAACTTCAACTTCAACTTCAACTTTAACTTCAACTTCAATTTCAACTTCATTTTCAACTTCAACTTCACCTTCAACTTCAACTTCAACTTCAACTTCAACTTCAACTTCAACTTCAACTTCACTTCAACTTCAACTTCAAATTCAACTTCAACTTCAACTTCAATTTCAACTTCAACTTCAACTTCAAGTTCAACTTCAACTCTAAATTCAACATCAACATCAACTTCAACTTCAACTTCAACTTCAACTTCAACTTCAACTTCAACTTCAACTTCAACTTCAAGTTCAACTTCAACTTCAACTTCAACTTCAACTTCAACTTCAACTTTAACTTCAACTTCAACTTCAACTTCAATTTCAACTTTAAATTCAGCTTCAACTTCAACTTCAACTTCAACTTCAACTTCAAGTTCAACTTCAACTTCAACTTCAACTTCAACTTCAACTTCAACTTCAACTTCAAATTCAACTTCAACTTCAACTTCAATTTCAATTTTAACTTTAACTTCAAGTTCAACTTCAACTCTAAATTCAACTTCAACTTCAACTTCAACTTCAAGTTCAACTTCAACTTCAACTTCAACTTCAACTTCAACTTCAACAAATTCAATTTCAACTTCAACTTCAATTTCAACTTTAAATTCAGCTTCAATTTCAACTTCAACTTCAATTTCAACTTCAACTTCAATTTCAACTTCAACTTCAACTTCAACTTCAACTTCAACTTTAACTTCAACTTCAATTTCAACTTCATTTTCAACTTCAACTTCACCTTCAACTTCAACTTCAACTTCAACTTCAACTTCAACTTCAACTTCAACTTCAACTTCAACTTCAACTTCAAATTCAACTTCAACTTCAACTTCAATTTCAACTTCAACTTCAACTTCAAGTTCAACTTCAACTCTAAATTCAACATCAACATCAACTTCAACTTCAATTTCAACTTCAACTTCAATTTCAACTTCAACTTCAACTTCAACTTCAACTTCAACTTTAACTTCAACTTCAATTTCAACTTCATTTTCAACTTCAACTTCACCTTCAACTTCAACTTCAACTTCAACTTCAACTTCAACTTCAACTTCAACTTCAACTTCAACTTCAACTTCAACTTCAAGTTCAACTTCAACTTCAACTTCAACTTCAACTTCAACTTCAAATTCAACTTCAACTTCAACTTCAATTTCAACTTTAACTTTAACTTCAAGTTCAACTTCAACTCTAAATTCAACTTCAACTTCAACTTCAACTTCAACTTCAACTTCAACTTCACTTCAACTTCAACTTCAACTTCAAATTCAACTTCAACTTCAACTTCAATTTCAACTTCAACTTTAACTTCAAGTTCAACTTCAACTCTAAATTCAACTTCAACTTCAACTTCAACTTCAACTTCAACTTCAACTTCAACTTCAACTTCAACTTCAACTTCAACTTCAACTTCAACTTTAACTTTAACTTCAACTTCAATTTCAACTTCAACTTCCACTTCAACTTCAACTTCAACTTTAACTTCAACTTTAACTTCAACTTCAACTTCAACTTCAACTTCAACTTCAACTTCAACTTTAACTTCAACTTCAACTTTAACTTCAACTTCAACTTCAACTTTAACTTCAACTTCAACTTCAACTTCAACTTCAAATTCAACTTCAACTTCAACTTCAATTTCAACTTCAACTTCAACTTCAAGTTCAACTTCAACTCTAAATTCAACATCAACATCAACTTCAACTTCAATTTCAACTTCAACTTCAATTTCAACTTCAACTTCAACTTCAACTTCAACTTCAACTTTAACTTCAACTTCAATTTCAACTTCATTTTCAACTTCAACTTCACCTTCAACTTCAACTTCAACTTCAACTTCAACTTCAACTTCAACTTCAACTTCAACTTCAACTTCAACTTCAACTTCAAGTTCAACTTCAACTTCAACTTCAACTTCAACTTCAACTTCAAATTCAACTTCAACTTCAACTTCAATTTCAACTTTAACTTTAACTTCAAGTTCAACTTCAACTCTAAATTCAACTTCAACTTCAACTTCAACTTCAACTTCAACTTCAACTTCAACTTCAACTTCAACTTCAACTTCAAATTCAACTTCAACTTCAACTTCAATTTCAACTTCAACTTTAACTTCAAGTTCAACTTCAACTCTAAATTCAACTTCAACTTCAACTTCAACTTCAACTTCAACTTCAACTTCAACTTCAACTTCAACTTCAACTTCAACTTCAACTTCAACTTTAACTTTAACTTCAACTTCAATTTCAACTTCAACTTCCACTTCAACTTCAACTTCAACTTTAACTTCAACTTTAACTTCAACTTCAACTTCAACTTCAACTTCAACTTCAACTTCAACTTCAACTTTAACTTTAACTTCAACTTCTACTTCTACTTCAACTTCAACTTCAACTTCAACTTCAACTTCAACTTCAACTTCAACTTCAACTTCAACTTCAACTTCAACTTCAACTTTAACTTTAACTTCAACTTCAACTTCAAATTCAACTTCAACTTCAATTTGAACTTGAACTTGAACTTGAACTTGAACTTGAACTTGAACCTAAACTTGAACTTCAACTTCAACTTCAATCTCAACTTCAAACTCAACTTCAAACTCAACTTCAAACTCAACTACAAACTCAACTTCAAACTCAACTTCAAACTCAACTTCAAAATCATCTTCAAAGTCAACTTCCATCTCAACTACAAACTCAACTTCAAACTCAACTTCAACTTCAATGTCAACTTTAACTTCAACTTCAACTTCAACTTCAACTTCAATTTCAACTTCAAATTTTATTTGAAACTATACTTCAATTTCAACTTTAACTTAAATTTCAACTTCAATTTCAACTTTAACTTCAACTTCAACTTCAATTTCAACTTCAATTTCAACTTCAACTTCAATTTCAAATTCAATTTCAACTTCAACTTCAATTTCAACTTTAAATTCAGCTTCAATTTCAACTTCAACTTCAATTTCAACTTCAACTTTAACTTCAACTTCAACTTCAACTTCAACTTCAACTTCAACTTCAACTTCAACTTCAACTTCAACTTCAACTTCAACTTCAACTTCAACTTCAACTTCAACTTCAACTTCAACTTCAACTTTAACTTCAACTTCAACTTCAATTTCAACTTCAACTTCCACTTCAACTTCAACTTCAACTTTAACTTCAACTTTAACTTCAACTTCAACTTCAACTTCAACTTCAACTTCAACTTCAACTCTAACTTCAACTTCAACTTCAACTTCAACTTCAACTTCAACTTCAACTTTAACTTTAACTTCAACTTCAACTTCAATTTCAACTTCAACTTCAATTTGAACTTGAACTTGAACTTCAACTTGAACTTCAACTTGAACTTCAACTTGAATCTAAACTTGAACTTGAACTTGAACTTGAACTTCAACTTCAACTTCAACTTCAACTTCAACTTCAACTTCAACTTTAACTTTAACTTCAACTTCTACTTCAACTTCAACTTCAACTTCAACTTCAACTTCAACTTCAACTTTAACTTCAACTTCTACTTCTACTTCAACTTCAACTTCAACTTCAACTTCAACTTCAACTTCAACTTCAACTTCAACTTCAACTTCAACTTCAACTTCAACTTCAACTTCAACTTTAACTTTAACTTCAACTTCAACTTCAAATTCAACTTCAACTTCAATTTGAACTTGAACTTGAACTTGAACTTGAACTTGAACTTGAACCTAAACTTGAACTTCAACTTCAACTTCAATCTCAACTTCAAACTCAACTTCAAACTCAACTTCAAACTCAACTACAAACTCAACTTCAAACTCAACTTCAAACTCAACTTCAACTTTAACTTCAACTTCAACTTCAAAATGAACTTCAACTTGAACTTCAACTTCAACTTCAACATGAACTTCAACTTCAAATTCCACTTCAACTTAAACTTCAATTTCAACTTCAACTTCAACTTCAACTAAAACTTCAATTTCAACTTCAATTTCAAATTTAACTTCAACTGCAATTTTGTCTTCGACTTCTACTTCAATTTCAACTTCAACTTCAAGTTCAACTTCAACTCTAAATTCAACTTCAACTTCAACTTCAACTTCAACTTCAACTTTAACTTCAACTTCAATTTCAACTTCATTTTCAACTTCAACTTCACCTTCAACTTCAACTTCAACTTCAACTTCAACTTCAACTTCAACTTCAACTTCAACTTCAACTTCAAATTCAACTTCAACTTCAACTTCAATTTCAATTTCAACTTCAACTTCAAGTTCAACTTCAACTCAAAGTTAAAGTTGAAGTTGAAGTTGAAGTTGAAGTTGAATTTAGAGTTGAAGTTGAACTTGAAGTTGAAGTTGAAATTGAAATTGAAGTTGAAGTTGAAGTTGAATTTGAAGTTGAAGTTGAAGTTGAAGTTGAAGTTGAAGTTGAAGTTGAAGTTGAAGTTGAAGTTGAAGGTGAAGTTGAAGTTGAAAATGAAGTTGAAATTGAAGTTGAAGTTAAAGTTGAAGTTGAAGTTGAAGTTGAAGTTGAAGTTGAAGTTGAAATTGAAGTTGAAGTTGAAATTGAAGTTGAAGTTGAAATTGAAGCTGAATTTAAAGTTGAAATTGAAGTTGAAGTTGAAATTGAATTTGAAATTGAAGTTGAAGTTGAAATTGAAGTTGAAATTGAAGTTGAAGTTGAAGTTAAAGTTGAAATTGAAGTTGATGTTGAAATTGAATTTGAAATTGAAGTTGAAGTTGAAGTTGAAGTTAAGTTTGAAATTGAAGTTTAAGTTAAAGTTGAAATTGAAGTATAGTTTCAAATAAAATTTGAAGTTGAAATTGAAGTTTAAGTTGAAGTTGAAGTTGAAGTTAAAGTTGAAGTTGAAGTTGAAGTTGAAGTTGAAGTTGACATTCGAAGTTGAAGTTGAAGTTGAAGTTGAAGTTGAAGTTGAAGTTGAAGTTGAAGGTGAAGGTGAAGTTGAAGTTGAAAATGAAGTTGAAATTGAAGTTGAAATTGAAGTTGAAGTTAAAGTTGAAGTTGAAGTTGAAGTTGAAGTTGAATTTAAACTTAAACTTCAACTTTAACTTTAACTTCAACTTCAAATTCAACTTCAAATTCAACTTCAACTTCAACTTCAACTTCAACTTCAACTTTAACTTTAACTTCAACTTCAATTTCAACTTCAACTTCAACTTCAATTTCAACTTCAACTTCAACTTCAACTTCAACTTCAACTTCAACTTCAACTTTAACTTTAACTTCAACTTCAATTTCAACTTCAACTTCAACTTCAATTTCAACTTCAACTTCAACTTCAACTTCAACTTCAACTTCAACTTCAACTTTAACTTTAACTTCAACTTCAATTTCAACTTCAACTTCAACTTCAATTTCAACTTCAAATTTCATTTGAACATATACTTCAATTTCAACTTTAACTTAAACTTAAACTTCAATTTCAAACTTAACTTCAACTTCAACTTCAACTTCAATTTCAAATTCAATTTCTACGTCAACTTCAATTTCAACTTTAACTTC